>VZTN01037897.1:266-185839 GCA_013400515.1 Erpornis zantholeuca
ATTGCTCCTCTATTGAAAGCACAATAAAACTTCACTGGCAAATCCATCTACAGGTGCCACATGTGAAAGAACATCAACCTATTCATCTCAAGAACTACATACCCCAGGTGGTGCATTTCCTGCTAAGAGACCTGAAAATTATATTGACAAATTAACATATGCCAGGATAGTAATGATAGGAATCTGCTAGGTAGAAAACGTACAATTTATTGTAAATGTCAGCAAGCCCACAGTAATGAAAATCAGAGAGAGCAGATTCTTGAAATACTGCACCTAAGGATATTGGCCTAATACTCATTTGACCTGGAAGAAGCATGTCAAACACACACCAGGCTGCATCTGCTCCACCAGACTAATGGGGTTCCTACCTGTGAGTTAAACTAATGCCTGTATAACATCCTGTGCAGAAATGGGCTGAATGCAGTGGGTTTCTGTAGCAAGCTGAACCACCATAGTTACCCCCTCCCCTCCCTCCCCACCAGAAAACAACTGTCGAGAATCAACAGAAATCATTTCACAACTGCTCTGCAAACCCTTAGCCTCACACTAGACACATATCCCAATTTAAGAAAAGCCGATGACATGTGACTCCCTGATGCTGAGATAACACAAATATACACAGCTATTTTCCTTGCAATTATAGCTTCACAGTTTCTGTATTTTTTACACCTGGCTGGAGCACTGTAGTCCAGGATGAGACTGAGTTAGGTGAACCTCGTTGGGTTATCCATCCCCTTCTTGTGTGTGCTACCACAATTTTCTTTATTGAAGCTACTGCATTCTTCCATGGAATGTATTATATTTACAGCTCTTCAGACACAGGGAGGATCCATAATTGCAGAAAAACTACAAATGATCATGGCCACCTCATGGTTAATTTACAAAAGCTTAAGGGAGATCAGTTAATAATCTAACCATGTGCTTATTTATCCACGCTGGGATATACTCTCTGTTACACATGTGCTGATTTTATATAGGGATCGTTTATTGCTCTATACATATGCTTATCCAATTGTACTGAATATACATGCTTTATTAAACTCATAAATGAGCACATTTATGGGTCTATGTGAAAGTAGAGCCCTTCATATTTTATTTATAAATTGGGACAATAGAAGGGCATTGATATAGAACATCCATTTAATTCAGAGGATTTAGGGTTGTCCCACTGACTTTTCTATTTTTTTTGCCAGAATCAAAGCTTTTGGGTTTTTTAATTAGATTTCTAGCCCATCTGCTTGCAAAGATAGCCTTGACAATATAAACTAACGCACATTTGTCTTGCTGAGTCTGCAGCCAATGGAAGAAACATTGAGACTAGAACATGAACTTGCACTCTCCATCTTATTGGCGTGTTAACTGAAAACCCAATTCTGGCAGCCTAAATATCAGAATTCTTAACTATTTCACTGCTGCTAATTTTGCCACCAAACCTGCAGACATGATGTTTGTCAAAGCCATGAATTATTCATGTAAGCTCTTGCCCGTTTTGATGACCATGGTGCACGATTCAGGCTGTCACTTAGGACTGGGAAGTACCTGGCCTGCAATTAACATCAAGGGGTTTGTTCTTTTTGCATTGTGTGGAGTAAAAGCAGTGATCACGGCATAATCAAACTAGTACTCAAAGCCTACAGTGGAAAAGACTTCAAAAGCACAATTACTGGGGATTTGATGTAGAACCCACATGAGCACTAGCTTAATCCATAATTTTAAGTGCTTTATGACATAAAACTAAGGAAAACAAGCTAAAACTTCTGTTGCTATGCTATGTCTGTATGCTTGACAAACAGCTCAAATAGACCTTTTCTTACCACTAGAAAACAAAAAGAATACTGCACTGGTGTCTTATGAGAGTGGTGCTATACAAACTGCTAAAATCATCCACAAAACTAATGATTCTAAAAATGTCCAACCCTGATTCCAAATGTAAAGAACTGTTTCAACCTTCTTTAATATAATGCATGCTTATGTCTCTTAAGCAAGGTTGTTGGCATCTGAGAAGGAAGGTAAGATCAAGTCTGGGTTTCTGACAGTGGTTGCTGCCTGAATTATCCTGTTGTGGGGATGTTGCAGGGATGCAGTTGTATCGTAATACTGGGGTTTTTAAGGACAGCAATGTTCAATGACCATGTTTCTTTAGTCCTATGGCCTGTCTGATAAAAATATCTTCCATCTGGTTCCTGTTTGTATGGTTGTCCCTCACAATAGAAGAAGCTTGATTAAGCAATTAAGATGGTGCATGAAGCACATGTTTACACTTGCTGGATATGGATGGACTCATGATCACACTTGACTGCTTTTCTGGAGGAGGATCACAGTACTTAAACAAGAATTAGAAAAAGGACACAGGAAGTAGAAGCCTGCAGGCCAGGCAGGCCTTTTACTGCTTTGGTTGACCTCTTGCATCAATTTCCAATTTTATTGTAGTAAATTAATGTGTTAGCCTGAAAAAGTATTGATATCCTCCTTTCATTTGTGACAAAGAGCACACATGGTGAATGCACATTTCCACCTTGATGATTCCCTTCTTATGCCCCTGGCAATTTACACAATGACTAAATATCTTTATTCTGTCTTAAGATGTACGAGACTTGTGGAAAATTCTGAGAGCTTGGTAATGGCTGCCTAGAAAAATCCTCTCTAGTCTTTTATCTTGAGATTCATTTATTGCTTGACTCCATTTGCAGAGCAGTTACATATTTCCAGTTCATTCAGATTCTGTTGAAGTCAGCTGTAGCCTGGAAGAAGCAACAGTGGAATCCTGTAATTTTCACAGGAGGCACCCATCAAAGGTAGGAAGAAGTAATGGTAAATTTGATAAATCAATTGAGACTAACTCATAAAATTACCTAATATAATAATTTGTTTCCAAACTACCTTAAAATTAACCCCAAAAAATCCTGTTACATCATCTGGTGATAATGATTTCTTTGCTCTCCTCTCTGCCCTATCTACCTGAAATAGTTTATCATTAGCTTTGTTAGAACTTCACCAATATCTGAACCTATGTGACATAGAACACAGTGTCCCAGCTTTGGAAACATTCCATTTTACCACTGCAAGAACAAGCCTACAATATAAGAAGGCTGACATAATCTGTTGTATCATCTTAAAATGTAACATGAGAGATTTTAGCCATGAGTAGTCAGGTGTTAAATAAAACAGGGTCTAATACTATGCTTTAGAGTATTTCACTCAAAACCAAAACTGAACTTTGACAAAGAACAAATTACACCCCAGAAGATCTATGACAATTGACTCTGAAACGGACCTTACTTCTTGGACAAGAGAATAAGAAATACAAAAAGGAAAGCAATGATTCAAAAAGCTTCATGCCAAAAAAATGTTCACGGGTATAGGAGTTGAACTTTCAACAGAATCCCTAATTACACATTTGACTTCTGGCATCTTTTCAAGGCAGCATGAACACAGTTAAAATTCTTTCTGCATTTGCATTCTCCAACAAAAAATGAAAAAATATGCTTTCATTGTAAAAGCAATTATAAGTCAGTTGCCTTTAAAAGGGCAATGTGAGCACAGTATTGACAAAATGGACTTCAGCTTCTGGAAATACTGACTTGTCACGAATTTCAAAAGCTCAGAAATTGATATGAAGACAGCTCTGCACTGGTTCTTTATCCAATATATTCATTTGATTCATATTGCTCCACTTCTTTTACCTTATTCAAATGTGTCTCCTTTAATTTTCCAGGTGCCTCTGGGAATATAAAAAATATATAATGAGGACAACTAGCATCTTATTTGCTAAGATGAACATTTCTAAACCAAGTGTCCAAGTTAGAACAGGTGGATTCTCAAGTGGCCTCTTTCTCAAAGGTGTTGAGTGGATTTTACCTAACAAAAATGTATGCCTTTTTCGTGTAATTATTACTGCCCAACAAGTCATCAAGTAAGTGCTGCTGATGCTAATACACACAGATACAATTCAACAGTCCCTAAAACTACCGTGGTCAAGTGTCCTACAGAATTCAGTCCTAAATGAAAATCCCAGGAAACATTTTACCTGACCCTATTTCCATGTCACTTAAAGTTTACAATCTGACACTGCAAAATCATTGGCGTGGCTGTTCTGGAAATTAAAGAGAAACTGAGATTTCCAGTAAGCCTGGTAAGTGTGGAACGATATAACAGTTGAGTTTTGCCTTGTGAACAGAGAAGGATAAAACCCATACTGCTTGTGTATTTGATTCCTAGTCTAACAGTTCATTAACAAAGCAGAGCTCCCAGACATTCTTCCTATGGGTAAGATTTTTCACTACTTTCCTATGTACCTGATTTTTAATTAGATTTTGGAATGGAATTGCAGCTCCTACCCACAAATCTCCAGTGGGGAGCAAAATCTTAACTAATCTGTGATCCCAGAAATGTTTGCTTCTCCAGATGCAGTTTCTGAACAAAATGACTAATGTTGCAGAAAGAGAAGAATGGAGAAATAAGGGGACATAACCACAAAATTGGATGTGAATTATCAGTGTTGCTAGAGTTTAGTTCTGTCTTTAGAACAAAAGAAAAAAAAGAGTTTTTAATATTGCCTATTTGAATAATTCTCAGACTAACAATTTTTTTAACAAGGAAGATTTTTCAGCCATGGTTCCTGTGTGCAAGATCACCCATTAGTTAATCAGGCACCTTTGGGATTACTGTTCTCCCCTAAATTCTTCTTCCACTGCTTAGAATTGCTGCATGGCAAAATGGAACATTTCATAACAAGATAGGTTTTCCAAGTGCAATTTCTAAGGCCAGGCAGAGACACAGTACATGGCCAATTTCTTACACAATTCTCCCAATTCAGTATTGGGAAAGACAACTTTAAGACCTGCTTCCCCAAAATTAGAGGCTTAATCTGTGCACACTATTAAATGGGTGTGTACTTCTGCCTTGTGCAGCATAGCTATAATAAAACCACTTAGGGATTTCTATCTTCAGGCTGTAGAAATAAGAGTTAATATGGTTTCCCAAACATTTACAACGTGTCTCCTGTATGGACTGGTAAATACAGGTCACACAGTTAAACCAAAGGAGAAAATAACTAAAATGTTGAGTTCTGAACTAAAATTCAGAAGCTCTGTGTGTCTTTCCTGATGTTCCAGGTTCCAAAATGTGACCTGAATGGATGACCTAAATTAAACCTGAGGCTCCACCTGATTACTGTCTACAAAATTCACCAAACACATGAACGGAGCTGCTAATAGCCATTGCCCTTAGTTGGTGGTCTAAGCAGAACTGCTAGGTCTTCTGAAATGAAAATGCAATTTTAGTCTCCAATTAGGACTGACTACAGCAGAAAAGCAATGGAAGGAAAATTTTGCATTGCTGAATTAACAGTGGACTTTGGCCTCCAGGGCAGTCAACTGCTGAATCACAGAAGATTGAGATAGAAGAGACCTTCTAAATCCTTGTAACCAGGGATGGTTTTGGTAGTTTGCCAAGAGAGAACAGTAATTAGTACCAGAATCCTACCCTTCTTGTAGCTGTTTTACACTAGCATTAAAGTAACATGCAAATAATGAGGAATGATGGGAAACTACTTTAGACATATAGTTTATAGCATTATAATTTAACAAATATTGGTCTCCATCAACCATGACTGTGTAGTGTTTAGGTAGTATGTATGCCTTTTCCATGTGACATTCAAAGTGTAGGTGCATAGCAGATAGAATGTGTACAGGAAGCTCATTGGGAGTTTTCTAAGGTAAAAAAACCCCTTTTTGTTCCCAGTGGAATGTGATTTTTGCCCGTGGACCAGCTTAGCACTATGCAACAGCACTTCAGAGCACAGCATTCCCACTTGACCTGACAGTAAGGTTTTGCAGATTTTCTCTCAAGAACACCAAAGCCATGAACCATGCCCTGCAGAATGGCAACCCACAAGGAAAATTTGAAAACCCTCACTGGAATTCTGAAGTATCACAGCCCAACGTATGAGTACAATGTACATTTTAAAATGTCACAAAGTTCCTGTCAAGGATCCCACCCATCTCTGTATTAATGCTGTATTGGGGGGTATCCATATTACTTCTATTTCTTAAATGTGTACATTTAATAACTTGTTTAGGAGTGGTGGAGGAAGAAGGGCTGAATTTTACCAAGGTGAAAATTACTTTTAATTAGTAATTCTTTCAAACTAAACTTAAAAAAGTAGTATTTATTAGATCCTCAACAACAACATCAATAGCACAAGCATCTGGCTTGGCAGACCCTCAAATAAATATACAAACTAAAAAACTTAACTTATCCTTCTAGTGAAAGTTATCTAATAACACAAAATTAATATTAGAAACTGTCAATTCTTCTTGTATTCCTGTGTGAAACAGGGAAAAGGGACAGTAAAGGCATATGAAAGCAGCTTGAATGTGGCTGGAGATGAACTGCTGCTGCTATGATTTTTGGAGAGGGATGCAACTGTTCTACAAACCCACATTCTATTACAATTTCTATCCATTGACTTTAACCAAAAGGACCATTCAGCAAAGATGTCCCTTGTAAATACAGCATGGAGCTTACAGCAGGTTCATACTTTCTCTTGTTTGCACTGTAGTGTGGGCACTGTTTAAGAGGTGGAAGATTCCCCTGAAAACAGTTGCTGGACAAGGGAAAGCTGTTTCGGTGCTTTGCCTTGTTGGTGAAGTACCACAAAGGATCTTTCTATAATATTACATCACTGGAAAATTCTCTAGAGACTACGGGTTCTCTTTAAAGTTAGACATAAAAAAAAGCCCTGTGTACACAGTCAGGGAAACCAATCCTCCCCTGTTAATAGCAGAAAAGTACACTGTGGCACACGTTGCTGATTGGACAATGTTTGCCAAGCCAAAAGCATGTCTGAATTTTGCTCTGCTGCCTTTTCCTGGAGGGAGGTGGGGGATGGAAGGAGACTGTCTAGAATTATTTTTCTTATTTATGACTTTACTTTGTATTAAAGTATTTCTTTCTCTCTTTCTTTTCTCTCTATCTAAATAGCCCAGCACTCTCACACTACAGAGTTACAATTATGTTTTGTTGCACACAGTGCTGCAAGATCCACAGGGAGCTCTGAAGCAGTGCCAAGATCCTCAAGGAAGACATAAAACACCACAGACTTCGTTAGGAACACCTTGTGGAAAACGAGAAGAAACCATTGATGAGATTTACAACTGTCTACCAAACTTGGATACCATTTCCCTTTCCAAACAGCAGGGAACTGAGCATCCCAACATCAGAGACAAATTTTGCCAGTACCAAGCCATACTTTCCATGATATAAGAACACCAGCCTGCTCAATCCCACATGTTACCATGAATTGGTCATTGTTCTGTTTTAATACGATCAAATTTTCTACTGCCATAAACTAGCACGTGCTTTTATGAGCATGGGAACTGCCAAACCCTTGGTAGTGGTTTGCACATTGATTCCCTAATAGTTAATAACAAATGTGCCTCTTACGTGATCTAGAGATATCCCCACACTTCCAGCCTCTAAGAAGGGCTGAATTCAGACCATCTTCCCCTCTCTGTATACACTAATTAGGTCTCCTTCCTTGATGCAGATGTCTACTCTCATTAAATTTGCAGAAATTTAATATTCTTGAATGTTTTCCCTGACAGATTTGGTTTAACAATGACTGATAGCAAAATGGCATCAGCTGTTAATCATTCATTTGTAGATACAGCTAAAAATATATTCCTGAAAACGTATCTTCAGTCCTCCGAGCAGTGCACAGGGGAACCCAGACTTTCGAGCAACATCCCAAACACCTCCATGCATCCCATGAGGATAAGGATCAGGCTGTCTAGGCTGAGAAAACTCCACTTCTGTGTCTCCCATTATTTGCATCATACTGGCATACAGTAAAGGTCTCATCCATTCTCCATGGGAGTTTAGAAGAACTTTCCATCGACATTGACATACTTTGGACAATATGCCCATTACAAAACAGACTGCAAAGCACAGCAGTTGTTTTCCTGCTTCTAATGACATCCATGAAGAGATGGCATAAGCCACTTCCAAATCGTAATAATTTCTAATAGGGAAAAGGATATAGCACATACTGGAGTTACTGATGAGGAACACAAGCATCCATAGAGGAATGAGACAAAAACTATTTTACAGTCTCTGCAAAAACTGTAGGAAAGAGATCACCTAAAAGAAAATTTAGGATTGGCTGAACTGTTGCATATTCCACTGATGGCTGCTGACAGCTTCAGGAGGGAACTGCACATGGCCTGTGCCAGCTCTGCTGCCAGCGAGACGCTCCCACAAAACCTCCCTGTCTGCTAATTTTAGCTTTCCTGAATTACTGCTCACATTAGCACAAACCTGCCTTCTCTGAGGAATTCTCCCAGTCACTGCTGCCTGGGCCTCTTGGAGCATTGTGGAGCCACAGGTCTGATTGTTAAAAGGCCCATGAGGAACATGCAAGAGCTTTACACCAGCACTAGCATGGCCAAGGCCAGGGAGGACAGCATGGGAAGGTGTGCTGCAGACACTCACAAAACACTTGTCAGAGAGCCACTGAGGAAGAAGATGGAGAAAATGATGCTCTGCATAAAATTTATAGCAGGCTGTGGTGCCCGCCAGCTCCCTCACCAGTTAATGGGTGCACGATATATCATAGTTTACAAGTCTCTGCCTTTTCTCCATCACCTCAGCTTCTTCCTCCAGGCAGCAGTTGCTGGTACAACTAACATGCAAAAGCCATTTAGGAGGAGGAACAATGCTGATCTAAGCCCCAGACTGAGGGCCTGGACAGAGCTCAAAAAGCAGAGCATGCAGTACAGCTCTATGTGAGAAAATTTAGGGGATGGGATCAGACCTCAGACCCTGCCAGCACCACTGGGTGTCACTAGGCCATGGTGAATGCTGCATCCCAGCAGTGGTGGCATGCATGGTGAGGGGAGTTGTTTTGCTGTATGCTCCAGATTTAGAGAAATTCAAGCAGAATCCTTCGCAGCCAGAATTCTCTGTTGGAAATGCAGTGAGGTACTACCTACAGCATTGCTTGCAGAAATATAGCAACATGGGGAATGGCTGCACAGGACAGGCACCATCTTGTGTGAGAGAGCCAAAACCAGCACCTCACAGTTCCTGAAAGGAAGCTGAGTAGTACCTGAGGCTCCCCTGAGAAGACAGCTGACGTCTTCTCAGGGCCTTGGCAAAGCTCAGACCATTGGCAAAGCCCACCAAACCTTGAGAAGGCTCAGCTGATATCACTGCAGGGAATCACCACCCAGGTCTCCAGGTCAGGCCCCTTGGCCCTGGCTTTAGCAGGAAACACTACACAGGCATCTCTCACTGTGCCCAGAGGGTTATAACAGCCCTCCTGACGCACCTCTCCCAGTAAGAAAGAGAGAAGCCAGGTGTGGTGGTGCTGCAAGAGCTGTGACTGGGCAGCAGCACCTTTTGGCTGTTTTCAGTACAGAGGATGTGGGAAGGTGGGGGCTGTGAGAAGGAATCCACTCACTGCCATCCTTCTGGCTGCTCTGACCTTGCAGCCTGGATGCACTCAATGCCTGTGAGGAGGAGAAATGCTCTGCAGCTGGAAGGGAGGGCTGAAGCAAAAAAGGCCAGACCAGTAAAACCAAAAGGCATTGGACCTGAACTGGGTAGAGACGCTTACTTTGCTGCCTGGGAAGACCATGAAGTAAAACAGTGACCTTTTATTTCATTGGATGTGCGCCCTCCACCAGGCCCTATCCACTGACTCCACTGAAGAAGGTTCGACTGAGCTCCCACTGGGCTGGAAAATAGCCCAGTGCCAGGAAAGAGAATTTCTGTTCCAGCTCTGTGCCTTTCCCTTGTATGTTAATCTTGGCCTGTAGGGCTACCCTCTGCAATCCTAAATCTTCAAATTATTAACCAGTTGAATTTGTGTTGGAGATGTTATTTGAACCAGAAAGAACCCAATATGACTTTGAGATCTCAGCATGAATCTGCATGGTTGGCAGTAAGAGAAAATGGAACTCCCTCCCCCCTACACTGTAAAACAGAACAATTGCCTTGGAAATAATTCAGACATAATAAATGAGGGATTCCTTCATATTAACTGTTTTCAATTGAAGATTTATAGTCTAAAATTAAGCAGATGTTGAGTGTTGAATACAATGCTTAAAAACACAATGACAAGTTGAAATCCCAGTTTCTCTGCATGTGGCAATCAGTAACTTCAATTATTTATTGGAATACAATTAAATATAATTAAATGGAGCAAGCTATATTTCAGAATAAAGAAATATTGTAGAATTTAGTGGGGAAAAAAACAGTAATATTTTCTGGTCTTCCAAAGGAGTACAAAATGTTTAGATACAAGATAAACAACTTAGAAAATACTTTACAAATCCCTTTGTAAGTATATTAAGGAATTTACTTTAAATAAGTAAAAAAAAGGACGTCTGCTTTAGGTCCAAAGCTGTGCAAGATCGGACCTCAGGCTATCCAGAAAAACAGCAACAGGCAATGAAAGCAGGCAGTAATTTGGAAACCAAGACCAAAGCCCTCTCCCATTTACCCTAGGTTTGGGCTGATATAAAAACAAACATAGGAAATTAACACTGTGTATCTGTTTAAAAACCCCACATCTTTATACAAAACAGTGTCACAAAAGATGGAGCGACTTTTTTCATATCTCTGCCGCAAGACAGGAGTGACAAGACCTGGGTCCCTCCTGACACAGGTCCTAATAGTTTCTCCAAGATGAGGAGGATACAGAAACCTGCTTCAGTTCTTCAATCTGTGATTTTAATCGCTTTCTTTTTGTCCCATTTTTCATGTGCACTGAGACTAAATTGTTTACTTTAGCTCAGGCTTGCAGTGTGTATTTTAACACATCGCTTCACTTTCCCTCTCTAACATAAGCATTCCCAACACCTTCACTCTTGTCTCATAACTCCTGCTCCCCAGGCTCTGACAGCTCTTGTCAGTCCCTCTGCATTTCTAGGAAGTCCACGTGTTCTAGCAGCTTCTGGTAGATGGGAGTTTCCAGGGTTGCAGCTGTAGACACTTGCTGCAGGATTTCAACATCAATTATAGTCACTGTCCACTCATCTAGAAGTAAAATGCCTCAACAGGTTATTAACACAGCTGGAAAGGAAATCAGAGATCCTCTTTTGAGGTGCTGATTTCCAACAAGCAGTGAAGTTGTAACTTGGCCCCAAGGTGGTCAGTAAGGGGACACACAAAGTAACACAGAGCAATGAGCTCAGACACCTTTTAGTAGGACAAGGTAAAACCACCACTACTTAAACGGGAGTCCCCCAATCCCTAACAAAGTGATAAAAACACCAATAACACATATGGTAGAGGCTGGATTTGAACTGGCTACAGGGTGGCAAAACACTCTTAAATTCACCAGCACTCATGTCAGTTATTTACTTCTAATGAACACTTTCTCCCAAAAACCTTAAAATTATTTGTTAAATTATATCAGAAGAAAATACTAAATCTCCATCAGGCTCATTAGTTTCACTGCGTTTTTTACTGCTGTATTTGGGTACATGTGTATGGTAGAATAATTATCTTATCGATGGCACCAGATATTTAGTTTCTAAAATTAGTAGGAAGTCCCTGGTGTTATGTTTTAAATAGATGGATATTTTTGTAGATCTACAATAGTCTCCAGGAAAAAAAAATGCTCAAAAGCTCCTTCTGTGTTAAGAACACATAACAGAAAGCAGAGCTCTAGGGTTTAATTCCTATCAATCAACAAAATGAGTTTTACACTACTCCCAGCCAGAGGAGCTAATATACACAGTACCACTGGTCACCAGAGAAGAGCTTAAAGTAAATCCAAGAGTGGGTGAGTATTGCTACATTTTGCCATCCCCTCTATTGTTCTTCTAATTTTACAAAGCCCCAGTCATTGAACTAATTATTAGGGGCACTTCACTTGTTTTATTGCTCCTAGCACCTCTCATCAAGCTGGGGCAGTTCCGAGGAGCTGTTCAAACACACAGGGTTGGCCCTTGGAAACACTTTGCTGCTGTTATGAGTCCTGGATGTCCCCCAGAACAGGGAAACATTTGAGCAGCTTTTTGAACAGAGGATAAATAAAAAGTAGATGTCTTTAAAAACACAGCCCCCTGAGGCATCTCAGGTTTCCACTCTGCAGAGAGCACAGAAGATTGCTTATCTTGGCTCCAGAACAGATTGATGTGTTCAGCCGGAAGGTTCACTATAGCTGACAGAGAACATTTCCTTCATCGTATTGCTTCGCCATGCAAGGAGATAACTCAGGCTAATAATATTCTGTCTCCTTTTTATCCTCCTATAGCCTACGCATAACTTAATTCGTAATTCCAAAGGGTTCGCAGAGGAGATTGGCCTGGTGCTAGTTTCATTTACACACATATAAATCAAAGCTCAGTCTACTGGAATAGATGGCAGTGCACTGGTGTTAAAATATAAAATCCTCAGCAAGGCCAGAAAGCTCTCCCTCAGCTCCCCTGACCATAAATACCATGTTATCCTAGATTCAGTCACACCCTCCAAATTTCTAAACATTGCATCCATTTAAATTTGCATGCAAATAGAAGCTATCCTGAGTCACAAGAAATACAGCTTCGCCTACCCAGAAAGCATTAGTGCAAATATAAACCAAGCAGAAAATGGCAGAGTGGTAGAAACATGGCATCCATGGCAATTATCTTCACAATTAATGAACAGTGTCTTCGTTTCTTAGTAACTAATTACAGTGGAACCGTTTAGAGAAAAGGACCTTGTGACATGCCTGAAAGAACCAAGGTAGGGCACTGAACCAGGACCATGTTAGTTCATAGTGTCAGGATACCCACTCACAACCTCCTCCACCTCCTCCCCAAAACTGCAGGATCAGGCTTTTGAACCTTCCAGGAGCCTTAAATTACCCCAGGCACTATGGACTGAAAGGTTACCATTTCAGAATGGGAACAAGCTGTGTTCCTAGATCTTCACCCCCAGGCAGTAATCCTCAGCCCCACAGGAAACCCCACTGCCTGCAGGCACCTGCCTGACTGTGGCTCCCAGCTGCATGAAAGCCCTCACTATTCTGCACTAACTCAAGCACACATAGCTGCTTTCAGAAAGCCCACTTTATTCTGGTTTTGAAGAAGGAACTGCAGAAAGCTGAATCAGAAACTTTGGAAACTACTAGCGAGATCCTGGTTTCACTTACCCTAATCTATCATCACATTTCATCACCAATCTCATACCTGCTCCAAGCTCCCAGCACTGCACCACCTCTGCCCCCTCCATTAAGATATAAAACAAGGGTTAAGTGACAGATAGTATCAACAGGGAGAGCAATCTGTCTCACTCAGAAACCAATGCACCGAGAATAAAGAAAGAATTATTATCCTGGTGTCAATATGATAAATTACAGGCTCTTTTTCCTAAAGAATTTTTAGGTTTTCAGCTAGCACAGAAAAGTCTTCTCCTTTTAGCACTCAACATCAGAGCAGTTTCTTCTGACGTCCTGTTCAGTGTTTCTGCTAATGAAATTGTTTATTTTGGTGGATGGCTGATTCAGTTAGTAACTACAGCACTCATCTTGGAATAAACATGAACTGAGAGGCAGTGATAGGAATTCCAACTGTTCCTTCCATATATTTGTTTCCAAAACATAAATAAGTTTGAAAGCTCTGCTGCTTGCTCTTGTTAAAGTGAACAAAATGTTTAGGGAAAATGAGTTTTCAGTGTTTCCTTACACCACACAGGCTACACAATCCCATATGCCAAACCCATGAAATTTGTGGTCACATTTCCCTTCTACAGTAGCAAGTTCACCACTGTTGCACCAGACAAAACAGGACCAGGAGGAACTGGGAGAAATAACCTCCTGATCTACCATACCCTCACTGTAACATTCATACCCGCACCAGAGGCTTGCCTACTCAGCAATGGAAGGATTATAGAAAAATCTAGATGACTTATAGTGCTAATGGGAATCTATTAGAAATCTTTTCCAGCCTAATCTTCACTTGCTTCAGTGGTAACACATTTGTTTGTCTTAGCCCTGCAAGCCCTTTCCTTTTGCAGCATCACAACATGCTTGCACAGACCTTTTTCACTCTCTAGGCTGAACAACCTCTACCCTTTTAATCCTTTCTTGACAGGCAACTTTTTCAAGACCTCTGATCACTCTTGCTTCTTTCTGCTCCACACCTCTCAGTGTGCAAATATCCCAAGAAGGAGACAGTACTCCAGTTAATACCTCCAGAGGTCCAATCTGCAAGGACCCTTGGGAAGCCAGTGACAGTGCTCCATGCAAAGCCAGCCTCTCACTTCTGGGCACATTTTCATGACAGGAGACTGTACCATAGAGGAAGGGATGTTCTCTGGTATAACTAGAGAGACTCCTCCAAAGGCTTCACACACCAGGACAGAACAAGGCTTTGTAGTGACCACCAGGCTGAGAATGTTTTTTTTAGTGTTTCTAGAGAGACAGGCAGGCAGGTCTTGTATTGGCTCCTTCAGCACATACCTCTGACCCAAGGTTCTGCGTCATCAGAGAAAAATCACTGCTGCACTGATCCAGAGTGAGGCAACCAAAAGCAGCATCAAAGCTGCTAATTGATTCAGTTGTGTGACAGTGGGGAACAGAAGGGATGTATTTTTCTATTACTGCCACCTCAATGAGGGAAGAGCAATTAATATAAAAAGTTGACATGTTAGAAAGTAGTTTTTGCTCTTCTGCACTTGCTTGCAACCCAAAGCAATGTCATATCTTCATACTTGCAACCATGCAAAAAATGCTAAAATGTAGGGGACCTGTTTCATAACTGCAGCAGCTGGAGGGGGATTGCCAAGCTCTGGGACACACACTCCCAGGGAATGACCTACTGCTCCCCCCAGCCCAGCAGCATGTCTGTAATCTCTCACAATATGGTTTAAAATGGAGCTGGCTAGAGGATAAAATGAGAGGGGATGGGGAGACTCAGCTTATTAGTAAAACCTTGACAACTGCAAGTCCAACAGGGCAAAAAGTGCATCACCACAGGACTAACAACATGAGGAAACAAGCCCTGGCAGATCTGGTACACATGGCTGCATTTGCCACTCTCTCTGCAGCCAAGGGATTAAGTTTCCAAACAGCCCTTAACCCTCTTCCATACCAAATGCAATCTTTGTCCTCTGCACATTGCACGTTTAAGGAACTGAGTGCATTTCCAAGACCTTTACCTCCTGACTTCCAGGTGCAGCCAACACCCCTGCCCTTCATGTCTTAACTTCACACTCTTTGCCAAAACATGAAGTTGTGTAACACCTCATGTTCTGGGGGTTTAAAAGAGAAGGAGCTCCTGGGTGGCACAGAATATGTTCCTACAACCCTGAGCATCCCTTCTCAGTCCCTCACCTGCCCTTAGGTAACACTCACCTCAATAGCTGGTGCAGTGGTTTTTGGGCAAGGATATTTGGCAAGCTTAAAAATAGGAAAAGGAAGCTGGATGAGGGCATACATAATCTCATATTCTCTGAGGCTGGATCAGAAATACCTACCTGGGCACTGAGCCCTATAAATGATCTCCCAAAGCTTGAAAAAATAAATTTGCTTTGGCAACACACCTTTCCTCCAGCATCCCTGAGAAAAGGATGGGGACTTGCTTGTTGGAAGAGAGCCACAGAGACTAATGTGGGGAAAGGTGGTGGTTTTACATTCAGAACAATTTGAAATGCCTTTCTTTGAAAGCTTCCTCCTGAGTCCACCCATGTTCCTTCCCCGGCCTGGAGAAATCTCTGGAAAGTGCTGGAGCAGGAAGATCTGCCTCCTTGTACAGGCACTCTCTCCTCCCCAGCAACTACAGTTCCCTACCCCAGCTCTCCCAAACCTCCCACTAGGTATTAAAAAGCAACAACAGACAGCAGGCTCTCTCCAGCTCGCTATATTTAACTGCAGACCTCTAAGCATTCCTTCCTTTGCACTCCTCTGAAACAGTTGCACAGAAACATGGAGAACAAGAGCTACTCCTCACTGCTGTGAGGAGCCTGTAGCCCAGGTTTGCTCCCACTGTCTCCACTCTGGGGCTCCTGCATTGCCATGTGTGCCATAAAAAAAACACCGCAGCACACACAGGAGGAGGAAGGGAACACTTTTGTTCCTCCACCCCAAGAACTCAAGGTACTAAATGTTAATACTTGGAAATCAGCAACTGCCAAGAACAAGTTCCCCACCCACCCATCCACCCTAAGCTTTGAAGTGTTTTCTTTCTAGCTTTACCTTGGCACGCTGGCCAAATAAGTCACAAGTTTCCGAAGGTCTTCCTGCCTTATTCTGTCATGATTGCTGCGGGCTGGGAAGGTCAAGACAGGACCACCTCGTTTATCACGGCCACCTGTGGAAAATAAAGGATTGTTAGAAAATCAGGCAGGAAGCACATGTCAAAAAAACTACGTGCACCGAATTGATAAATATAAATTACAGCACATTTAAGAGTCTGCACACCCATTGTAGCTTTCAAACTTGCCTAATTGAGGAAGACAAGCTTGCATTTGCTGGAGCTCCAAATGGGGGATATAAGGAAATAAAAGCCCACACAAGGAAAATTGCTACTAACACTTCTTCTTTCGCCTAATCCCATCAAATCTAATATAGCTGCCACTCCAAGCAGGCAATGCTAATGAAATCCTACTGTGGGGATAGTTTTAAACTGGTCAACACCAAGAAAGGGAAAGCAATTTTTCACTGTTGTTCAGTGTGTTGCTCTGTTCATTCCGAGACAGTTTACCACATCTTGCCAGATTGAAGGGTTGTAGCCTAGTGATGTTTATGCAGCACAATGTTCTAATCTATCAGGTAATTCATTAAAACTGAAATTTTGATTAGAAGTTCATGTCTCCTAAGGTTTCTATCTATAAAATGTTGTTGACAGTCAGAATAATTGTTGGGGGGGGAGGGGAGGGTTTCCTGTAGCTTTCCTGTCTTAAAAACCACTTTTTTTAAACTGTCAGTGTCTGGCCCTTCATCGTTTACAACAGTTGTCTAAAGGCTTAGACATAAAGGAATAACTCTATCCTGAACTATACAATCTATTCTACAGCACTTAATTTTATTCTCCCCTGTAAATAAAGTTTAAGAAGATTGAAACTGAAATCTAGCACCTCATTCAATGTTTATTTTTTCTTCACATATTATCTCAGGATTTTTCCCAGAAATTGTGTGTTGTTAGATACACATTTGCACTTTAATCTAGGAAAAAGTTACAGCTAAGCTACGGCTCAAAAAGCTAGCATGGAACTGCAAGGACCTCTCAAACAAGCTGTAAAAATGCACATGAGTTTGCACTTCTCAATGGAAAGTATAATCCCTTTAACAGAAATACCACTTCTGAGAAAAGAAACCCACGTGATTTCTGAGCTAATTTACTTGGCCAACAGGAAGAAAAAGCTACACAAGGACACAACATCTCCAGCACCAATCCACTGCATTCTCTCATTAAGAACTCGGGACACCTGCAGTCTGTGCTATTGGCACATTCCTGTTACTATATATAAGTTTTCTTAAAATACAGATAATTTTTAATTGCTAAGACCTGTCTAAAGAGTCTTCTACAGCACTGCTGCCTGTACAAGACAGAGTCTGTTACACAAACTTCATCTATATAGACAGAGATGCCCCTGGTACCCCTCATCACAGTTCATCAGCCTTCACATTCCCATAGTTTTCAGTGGATGCAATACACCTGAAGGGCTACATTGTGCAAGTCTCCATTGGAACCAGTGTGGACCCTGTGAAGGGGATTTCTCAGCTTTTCTCCTCTGATTGTGGAATTTTACCACAGCCAGAGCAGAAAAGCTGAGAAATCCCCTTTATAGGGTCCACAAACCAGGTGATGTCTGATTTGTCCGGGGATACAAATGGAGAGGCCAAACAACATATGTCATCTTTATTTTGAGCCCTCATGCAGACAGGGATACATATGGAGTACAAAATCTGTCCTGCCTAATCTCCACCCAAATCTCTGTCTTCTATTTGCCTTTGGCTTTACACCATGAAGGTGAGAAAGGTCCGTTGGTATTCAGTATCACCTTGGCAGACCACACCTCTGCCACATAGCATGGAAATGGTGGCATAATGTAAGAAAGGATTCCGTTTACAAAGAAATAAACTCATTTAAATTTTCAGACCTTTTTATGAAAAAAAAGCTTCCTCATTTTAAGTACATTCTCTCTTTGTTGAGATTATTTCACACACCACATCAATGCCAAACCATTATATCATGTATAATACATGTCCAACAGGAAAGCAAGCCAGCCTATACATCAGCAAACCAATACAGTAACTAAAGCTGGAGGGAAATATTTTTTTCAATGCAAGAAGCTTTTCAAGGTTTTGAAAAATGTCCCATCATATGAAGATGTAACCCAGGCTTTCAAAAGCTTCCAGATATTTGCTGAAGCAGAGACCTTAACTCGAACTGCATCCCAGAAGAACACGCTACCCGCTACTCATTCAGGCTCCCTCTCCTCCATTCCCAATTATTTAAATATTTGTACAACATGGAAAAGCACCAAGAGTTGAGATCAGAAGACATCCAAGCCCACATTTATAATCCTCTCCCAGGATATGAAACACCTGGAAAGGGCCATGAGCTTCCCACAGCCCAGCAGCACTAATCAGCCCAATGCTGCCCATTCACCTTGGCTTTGTAAACCTAACTTGTGTTTCTGGTCAGGGTTCCCTTTAACACCTATCATTCCACTAAAGTGAGCTCTACAAAATGAATAAATAAGAAACCTGTGTAAATTCTGGTAGGCTGAAAACATGAAGTCAGAAAATTCTTTACCCTTTTAGTAACAGCAACAAAAGGATTTCAGCTACAGGAAAGAAAACAGAATCCAGAATATTCCTGTCCTGTCTTTGCTTCAGGATAAAAATTCTC
This sequence comes from Erpornis zantholeuca, assembly GCA_013400515.1. Lineage (NCBI taxonomy): Eukaryota > Metazoa > Chordata > Aves > Passeriformes > Timaliidae > Erpornis > Erpornis zantholeuca. Next base: position 19,118 of record VZTN01037897.1, read on the forward strand.
CCACAATAGTTCATCTAAACTGTCCTCAGGGAAGAAGGATAAATAAGGCTCAGGCACAGGGTCAGAAGTTACCAGGACAGACCAGGGAAAATGGGTTAATTCTCACTGGAGGGGGAAGGTTACGTGATGACCCAGATGGACGTTTCTGGATCATGGAAGGATAAATAAGCACCTGGACTGATTCCTTCTAGTCTTACAGCACACAAAAACAAGGGTAAAATATCAACATAAGTTGTTTAGAAACAAATGTCTCTCATTTCTGATAAAAGTACACCTCTAGGGTTTGAGCAATAGAGTGAAATTATTACAAGCACATCATACATATTAGAATACTTCAGTTGCTTCCTTCAACTCCATGCAATGCAAATTACTGAGAAATCCCTAATTTTTATGAATGCCTACATAATTTACAATTTTATTATGACCCTGTATAAAGAAACATCAGATTTCTTCTAGAACAAACCTCTGTATATTTAATTCTCCACCAGACTTGCAGAGTTCAGTAACTGGTTTACTCTCTTAAATACTGATAATATGTAGTGTTTTCATTACCTTTTGGAACCCAAAATCTCAGCTTTTCTAGGCAGACTAAAGGGGGTATTGCCACCATCAAACATGCCTACATAAGGACATTCATCTCCTCTAACGGAGCCTGCTGAGAAGCAGCAACAGACACTAAAAGAGAAGACAATCTTCTGGCATTGGCTGTAGAGGGAGTCTGTCTATACCTTTGCTTTTCTTTATTATTACCTCTTTACTGAAGGAAATAATAAAGTACTGAGAGGGGAAGAAGTTCAGTGCAGATCCCACGGCGAGTCACTTGAAGAACCAGGAGTAGAATTGAGGTTTTCTGACTTGATCCACTGTGTTAGAGCTTCACAGTGCTTGAGACTCTCTCTCTGCTTGTTAGTAATCCACTCAGGGAAACAAATCTGGCCCCAAGTCAGCCATGATCTCCACACCAATTGTACATGCAGAGTCTTCAGAGAGCTACTCAGCACATTGTTTTAAAAGACAATAAAAAGCAGAAGGAAGCCAGGAGTCTCAATTGCTCTAATCAATAAGTCTCATCTCTTGCCTCCCCCTGGACTCACAGAAATGGGATGCAATAATCAAACATGTCATTAGGTTTGCTAATTACAGTTATTAAATGCTAAAACAAACAGCTGATAATTTCTTACTGTTTTTCAAGTTGGGTTTTCATGAGCTTTGCTCTGATTTAGAGAGGCAAACAGATGGTCTAGTTATTAGTGCTCTGGGAAAAAAAGAGTTAGAAAAACACATGTTCTTCAGGGCACAGAGTACACTGAGAACAAATATTTAGCCATATATGCCTTGCATTTCTCCTAGAAAATCCTTTGTTGATGGCCTTTCCTGTCAGTGGTTTCCTTGACAGTTCTTCCCATCTTCCTTTTTTCTCTCCTATTAGGACCCATAGCTAAATTCAGGTTTTATTCTCAGAAGTGGGATCACATCATTTTTCCTCCACAAATCATCCAGGGGGCATTGCAGTGATGGCACACACCACATTAAAAGAAAACCTTAAATAAACCTCAGTAAACCTGCATGCAGGTAGCACAGTCAGTGGCCTTCTGATGACCAATTTTCTAGTCAACCTACAACCAAGACGAAAGAGCCTCCAGTGACAAGATTCCTGTTCTGGCAGCTGCTTGAACATGACAACTCTTAGTGGTAGGCCCAAATGCTCCTACCTATGGTGGCCCCAACTGCCCACAGGTAAGCCAAGAAATTGGCCACCCTAAAGTGTTAGTGAGATGAACTCTGTGTATAGGCTTTACCAATGTCAAGTCCTGAGGCCCATCCATCCCTGTTAATAAACAATAAACTGGAATTCCAGCTATGTGTAGTCTTGTTGAGGACAGGAAATTATCAGTTTCCGTTAATGCAGACTTCTTGCATACAGCAGATAATGATTTTATCAAGCTCTGTTTTCAAGCTGCACCTCTCCAGTTCTATTAGCCCTTCCACCACAATCCTTACCTGCTTGCAGTGATCCACATTCAAGGGTTTCAAACCCTCTGCTTCCTTTCATACTCTCTTCATAAGCATGAAATCACAAGGATTAACCACAGACACAGGCAAACGTTCACACATGTAAAGGCTCCCAAGAACTTTGCCTAATGTCCTGCAGCACACCAGCAACGGAAACAGGAGTAGCACACAGTGTCTCTGGCCCCTGTTCAGATGTCTACTGCAGTTCAAGTGAATGCGCTGCTTCATCTGACCCTGCAGATCATAAGCTGATCAATCTTGATGTTGTAGACTCTGCTGAGACCATAAGTGAGTTTCCAGAGGAGCTGAAATAATCCACATCAGGTATTTCAGTCCAAACTATGGTGAAAAAATGAGTTATAATGAAGGGAACTAAGAGACAGACGGAGCTCAGCTGATGTCAGGCACTTCAATAGTGATAAACAATACACTCTGGATTTCTAAATCTAATTGACAGACTTCCTAGGAAAGGAAAGTATCAAGGAATTGGTATCCCGAGTCTTAAAACAACATTTCTTTCCCTGTCATAGCTGAGCTCTATGAGTGTCTGCTTGCTACTGGACTTACTGTGAGCAGATTTCTATGGTAAAACTCCTCCAGCTTCAAGATGGACTAATTTATTGCAAGGGTAATACACAGGGATTAGCTGTGTGACCATCCTCCAATTCAGTTGGTTCCAATCAGGTGATTCTAGTGCAAGTGATGGAAATTTAATCTCCCACAACAAGCCAATTAAAACAGCTGCAGTGCAGTCACCAGGGCCTGATCCTCTAGAGTGCTTTGTCCATATCTCAGAGTTAATTGCCCAAATCAAATTCTAATGGCAAACTCTTACAACATTACTTTTAGGGTTAATGACTCCCAAATCAAGGCTAATTGTTCTCACCAGTAGATCTCTTGGCAGAGCAGGTCAGAGGCTGTAGATGGGATGCCCAGTGCAGCCACTGAAGGATCCTGTTTCCTATGAAGCAGATTTATTCTGCCATCCCCCAAAGCCACTGCATGGATTTGAAGAGACCACCTGCTGTGGTTTGTAATTAATTTTCACTGCTTTATGCAAGTATTTTGGGGTACTTTTTAAATTTTAAATGTATGCTGGCCAATAAGCCACAGGGGAAATAATTTCATTTCCCAAAAAGAAAGTTATTATTCCGGCAAGGCATAACTAAGTACAAGTGAGACTCATTAAAAGTAAGGGAATAGCTTCTTATTCGGAAGGCAAAACTTCCAGAGAGTACAGAGGAACATATTTCTTTCTCTGGAAGTAGCTGGATTGCTGAGAAGTACCAGGGGAGCACTGGTACTCTCTTCAACACTGACACTAAAGCTCTCTGCCTTTTGCCCCAGCTACAGGTGACATTTGTTGATCTTGTGTCCTCTATTGAAGATGTATGGGAATAGCTGTATATATGAGAGACTGAACAAAATAAACCACAAATCTTCTAAAACAAAACACTCCACTGCAAAAACCCCTGTAGTACCAAACACCCCTCTTGCTGCTGTACAAGGGAAGAAAAGAGCACGTGGCAATGTCAGTCACTGCTGACGGCCATACAGACAGACACTCCAAACTCACACCACAGGGCACAGTGCTAGAAGCTGTACAGAATAAGGAGAAACAAAGAGAGGCCAGATTCACCCCAATCATACACTCTTTCTCTTCCTCATTTGAGACAAGCATGGAGAAATAGTCAAGGAATGCCATGCTTTTCTAATAGCAAATTTTCCTTTTTTGAAATCTCCATTGATTTCAAACTAGACCAGGGAATGGTATCAAATGGTAGGTATTTTTCTGTAATGAAATATAGAAGAACTGTTGATGTTTCATTTGAAATTTCCATTCCAGAGGAAGAGGAGAATGGAAACTTCTAATTCCAATCAAAACTTTTTGTGCAACTACAAAACGTTTACATCATTCAAAATTAAATATTTTGGTTAATTTTATTCCCAACCCAATACAAATTCCAGTGTCCACAGATCATCATTTGAGATTTTCTGAAACCAGAACGTAAACTCTTTCAGTGCCAGACGCACTGGGGGTCTCATTTCAACCCTTTCTCTGAAGAATGAAGGGCACCCACTGCAGAAAAAGAAAAAATATGTACCTCCACAGGTGTTACCTCTGGCACAAAGCAACCTGTGGTGTCCTTGGACAAGCTTTTGGGAAGGTCAGTGTCTTCTTTTCTGAGCTTTCCTCTTTGATTCATCAAATTTCACCTGAAATTTGGTGGAACCTATTTTCAAAGCTGTCCTTTCTTTAGATCTATTTACATTGAAATTCCTCCTCTGAAAGACCTTTCTGGAAATCTCTGCTTTTCCTTAAGGCTCTATGACCCAGCTCACAAGGCTGCTCCTCAGATGTAGGGCTGGGGACAGTGGACTACCGAAGGATGGAGATGGCTGAGCTGAACAGCATCCACCTCTCCCTGCTCTATGCCCTTTTGGTGCCCAAAGCAAACACAAAAACCTCCCACTTTGCAGACACACGCTGGGAGCTCTGCTTGTACAGCTGCAGCAGCTCACCAGCTTATTACACCCTTCTCCTGCTCATTCCTCTGTGCTCAACCACGCTCTCAGAAACCTGGCCAGCCTCCTCCTTTGTACTCCTGCCTTGGCAGATGAGCAGACAGTACCTGGGTGACAGCAGGAGCCCACGCACCACCGCTCTTCCGAGCCCTCCAGGGAGCGGAAATAGCGGGAAGGATCCTGAGAAACTCTTCTGGGTGGGATGTTGGGAAATGCTTTCAGCAAGACCCATGACATCAGTCAACTAACAAGCTTTTTATAGCCTCAGTGCATGAAAAGTTCCATGCATGGGAAGGGACCATGGTAACACATTCCCTTCCCTCTCCTGAAAGTTCATACACTTCGTTCTGTACTGCTCTGATCAATAGAAAATCTCCCACAAATATAATCAAGCAGCTGAACAACGCCCCAATTTGCACCACTCTTCTAAAACAGCGTCTGTGTTTCCCAAGAAAGACTATAGCCCAGTTTTCAAAATATTTCACCACCTCTCACTGAAAAAAAGCACCTAAAATAATCTACAACCTGTTTTATTTCCTCTCTTCAATGTTCATCTCCTTCTCAGAATACAAAAATCAGTCTCTGGCTTGTAACTCACTCCCTAATGGTTCCCAAAGCCATTCCATTGCTGGAAGCAACACATTGAACCACCCAGGCAAAGCCAAGATTTTATTAGGGTTTAGACAACAAGCAGGTGGCCAAAGCCTCCCCCCTGCCAGCCCCCTGCTTAATCTGCTTCCAGGAGGTCAGCGATGGAAGCAAGCACAGCGATGGCTGGGATGCACCCCACCCACAACTGCTCAGTCCATCGCTCTGCATAGGAGTGATGGAATAGGATTTTCAGGTACTCTGTAGCCACACGTGTGAACTTTCTTCAGGTTCAGTCCAGCTCATAGATGAGATCACTGGAAGAAACCGAGAACTAGTTCCAGGAAAAAATCCTGATATCATCCACCACCCCTCAACTTTCCCGCGCTGCAGGGATGCAGATGCAGAGCTCTGCGCCTGCTGCTCACTGCCAGCTCAGCCAGCCGAGGGGAAGTGCCAGGCACAGAGCCCCAGACAGCACTTAGGCTGGATGAATCCATGCCCAGACAGTTAGAGCTGTATGTCAACTCTGAAATTAAGTGCACTTGTGAAAGCCTGAGTGCTCCTCTGAGATGACACGGCTGTGCAGGCAGGTCCTGTTGTGCCTGCTCTGGAGCAGGCAGCAGCCTCTCTCCCTTCCCTGCCTGTTCTGCCCTTTTGCCTTGCAGGGTCCAGCATCCACCACACTGCAAAGCAAAGTAAAGTGTAGCCCCAAGGCCTGAAGGGTCTTATGTGTCCTCTGCAACTTCCTGTTAATTCACAGACAAACAAGCTGGTGAGCCACAGCTGATGAGAAAAGCAATAAAACATGTAAGTGACGTGTTCAGCTGAGAGGTTTTGTGTGTGCTGATAAATTCTGCTGGTGTAAGGAGAACCCCCTTGACAACTTTATTGCACTGTTATCGTTAAAATTAACTGTAGTATTAAACTCTGAAGAAGATTCAATAAAACCCTCTGTTCCTCAAGGAAGCCTGATTAAAACATAATGTGCTCTCAGAGTCTGTGCTAACTATAGAACTTTTTTATTTGTTGATCTTGGAAAGCCCAAGTATTTGATTTTTCTATTTTGTCAAACACTTTCTCATCGGTGCTCAAAACATAGTCTAGGAAATTATTCCACTTTAATTAAAAAGAACCTAGCCATCAGCTGAAATGCTAAAATAATTTTTAATCTGCTTTATTACAACAGTCCAGGGGAACATTGGACAGTACTTACACTCTGGGCTGGAAGAGAATGCTGGGGCTATTACAGTGAACAGCAGCAGCTTAGAGTGTTCTGCCTGCAAAGGCAACTGCTGCCTGTAGCCATTGCATTTGGAGACCATGAAGAGGAGGTGTAAATCCCAGGACCTCTAGCTGTGTCAGGAACGGCACATTTTGAGCAGATCCAAGTCTGGAGGCTGGTGAGTCTATATGGAGCAAGCTGTACCCTGCCTGCAGTGGATCATGGTGTGAAAGCCTGGGGGATTATGTTGGCGCTGCTTATTTAACACCCCCCGCCACAAGGCAGGCTTGGCACAGGACAGTGTCTAACGAGCTGATGATTTGATGTGAGACCCTCTGGCTCAGAGCTGAACACAGGCACCGTCAGAGGAAGGGGCTACATAAACAATCCAGACAGGTTGTCATTATTAAATATTCCATGAATTACCAAATGATCCTGCATTCATTTCCATGCAAAGCAACAGCAGGAGCCAAGCACTAAATTGCTGTACAGTCCCTGCATAAATTCCTCCCCTTCAATTCCCCAGAGCAGCTGGTTCAGCTTTTGTGTCTCAAACAAGTGCGCAGGTACGCTGTGTTTTTATGACTGTGTTCCTCTCTTCGGAGCAGTAAAAGCCAACTATGTAAGACATTTCAGGACATTCAGAATGAGACTTCAGTGTGAGATAAAAGTGCTCCTGAATGTGAATACTGTTGGGATAGTCTTGGGTTTTCACCCAAGACTCTTGGTGTTTTGGAAACTTCCCTCAAACTCCTGGATTTTCATGTCATTGATGAGAATGTTTAGCATTTATAGATCCTCAAATTGTTTCCCCAAGTCACAGCTGGACATGTGATCCCTGGGCCATTTAACCATTACTATATGGGAAGACATCTCACACCAGCTATCAGTCAAGGGGAAAGCTTTTCTTGCCTGGATGACATCTCCATGGCTCAGCAGGACGATGATCCCCATCCTCATGGGACTGGGGACTCAACTCCAGCACCTGGCAAGAGAGCCAGGCAGGAAGAGCCCGGAGACCTAACAGCTTTGCTGCTCCCCTCCTCCCTTCTGCAGTCAGCATTACTGTGGAGACGAAGGAAACAAAAAAGCGAAGACTGCAAACAAGGGGAGTTGGCTGCTCTTGATGGAGGTTTTCTCATTGCAAGCAGCCTGAGTGGTTCATAATCATCAGAAATGCTGCCACTGGAAATACCCTGGGTTTATGCAGCCAATTTGAGTGACTTCATGATTATGATTGCTTCAGACTTTCTCTTCCCCCTCTCACTGACAAGTTGTAATTCACACCACAAGCACTATCATCCAAGCTATTCTCAAAGCCTCTTCCATATTGTCTAGACCTCATCCACCCCCAGATCCTCAAGATTTGTCTCCTGAATGAAGGCTGTAAATCTTTGTACAGAATGGCAGGAGAACTTTGAACATCTGAGTTATTACGTAAATGCAGCATCAATGGTACTTTTAACTGCAAGTTGATTGGGACTGTAAATGGAACACCAGTGATTTATGGGTCTGACTTCTTCCTACAGGAATTTAATGCTATTCCCTGACCTTGAACCAAAAGCAGGATCTCTGAAATGTCCTTCATGCTGAGACAGCTCACATCTGCGCTGGAGCTAAGAAGCTGCCTTTCATCCTACCTGTGCTGCTCATTTACCTGCATCTCAGAATATGAAGAAAATCAACATGGACCAGTTTCCAATGCCCTGAGTGTTACTGGATAGTTCTGGTCCATATACAGCTCTTTTCTTAGCAAAGAGCTAATTTAAGCACTACCAAGTTCCAACATGAAACCAGTCCCTCAAGACTCTGCAGCATCATAAGGACACGGATGTGGTGTAGTGCTCACAATGGGCTGGAGGGATCAAGGAAAGATGTGCTCACCTGACACAAAGGCTACTTTCTCTTTCAGTATAGGAAGGACATCAGCAGCTTTTAAACCATCATTTCGAAAAGAACCTGCAAAACAGAGAAAAACAGGAAAGTCACATTAGGAGAGAACATGTTCTTGCTCCCAGCTTCATGGACATGCTATGGTTCTCAAAAATCAGACTGGAGAAAGGCTATAAATTACATAGAAGCACCAACAAACCAACTCAAATGGCTGATATACAAACAGCATCAATATCAATAGAGATATGTTAATAGAAAAAAATTAAATACAGAGAGTCAGCTCATTGCTCTATCCTTCAGAAGTTCTGAAAGGTTAACAGATTTCCCACCAAGTAACCACTTCAGTCCCTGCTGCCTTTTTCACAGACCATACTATCAAGCCTGGGAGATGCCCATCTTGCACAGCAAGCCAGGAGCCTACTGTCTCCACTGTTCTGAACACAGCACAGGCAAAGTTGCAGGGAACATTACAGCACATACACATCCATTTAGCATCACCTCTTGAGACAGATTTGCAGAGGGGCTGGCTTAAAAAGGTCTTGTCCCCCTTTCTGCTGTGCACAGCATAGCTGAGATGGAACAGTTCAAGATGGGACCACACTCAGAGGGAGGACATGCTCCTTACGAGCCAGCCAAAGTTTTCCCTGGGTAAGGAATGGTTTGAAGCCCCAGCACATCCTCAGGTAATTTCTGCTGTTTGATTACACATTAAACATACCTGCACAGGCCATTTGCCTTCCCTGAGGTGCCAGATTACTCTAGGTCTCCTAAATGTTCACCCAAGAAATCACGGACTTTTACTTTCTTGGGAACAGAACTGCCCACAGTTTCAGGTGCCAGCAGCATCTCTCAGCTTTGCCAAAGATCAGCAGTAACGGATCACCCCAGAAAAGGCCAGACACTGCTATTCCCACAGAAGGTGGGTTTGAAGGACATTATTGTATTCCTCTGAAAAATAAGTCATCCATCACTGCGTAGTGAATAGCCATCATGACAAGAGATCTTCCATATGGCCTTAGATCTATTCCAGCTCACCAAAGAATATAACACATTTGAAACCCTGTATTTTCACTTTCTGCCTTTCCCAGGCAGGCAGCAACCACCTTGCTTCTGCAAAGGTGCCAGGACAAGAAAATCTTCTCACTAGGCAGCTTTCTAGAATCAAGGCATTGCTGCAGCCATCACAACCTCCTTGCTGAACACAGCAGATGACACCTGACCGTTTGGGTCTGAAAGTGGGACTGGGAATAGAAGCACCCCCTTTACATTGTCATCTATTGCTTCCAACATGCAGCCTGCAAAGGCAGAGTGGTTCAATCCATGCCGACATTTGGAACAGACAGGATGAGGACCTGCAGCTGACCTACAAGTGTTAGTATTATTATGGTTGAGTTACTGGTTTTTGCCATTCACAGTCAGATTGTGCAACAAGGCTGTCTTGTACATGTCAATATGTCCCTCACTGGTGACCAAAAGCTACAGCTAACTCTCTTTGTCCCAACTTGCTCTCAGGTGTCACCTCTGTGACACTCAGCCCCAGGAGGTGTGTAAGCCCACCAGCTAAGCCTGCAGCTAATGAAAACTAGCACTGAAAAGACTGAGGTAATTCAATGCAAGGCCAAGACCAGTGTAACTACCTGGAGCCCAGTCCCAAGGAATGCCTAAAGAGTGCATTGTGTCAGTAAAGTGTTTTGGGACCAGGGAAATGAGTCCTGATTGCTGTACTCTTTCTGTGTTCAAGTAAGCAGAACTTGGTGCATTCTGTGTTAAATATATGAGACTTTGCTATTAACTCATTCCCTTAACAAGAATAACCTCTCAGATCCTGGGCTGTGGCTAGCTCTCACATCAAAGGTAGGAAGTGCTCAGCCGCAGGCAACACTTGTAAGTTAAGCAGCTTTGTATATAAGCATCTCATCCAACCATGAAGCAAACGGCAACAGCCAATGTGTGAGACACATCACGAGGGTTTGAAAACACTCAAGTGGAGTACTGGGTCAAATTTATCCAGCTGCAAGATCTGCAGTGTCAGTGCAAGTTGAATTTTGGCCAGTATTTGCTATATTTGTCAGGAAAATAGCAAAGTCAATTCTCAGGCACCCAACTGTGCAGCAGACAGTATACAACTGAAATCTTTGTGAGCATTAATAAAAAAAGCCGGTGGGCATATGTAAAGCACACCATAAGGACTTCATAGCAAGAACCCACTATATTGAGGGCTAAAGGCCATTTTCAGACACTCTCCTGCAAGGAAGGACTGCATCTCACAGAGGAAATATGCATGGAGACCAGAAGAAAAATGTATGACTTTAAAAGATGGTCACCTCTTGAGCTGTAGCAGGGTAGGCTGCAGGCAAGGGGCTCTTTGCTAACAGCCCTGATGTCCTAACTGTGCACAGGAGAGGTGAGAAAAGACCTGAGTGGGGACAGTGCTGAAGTTCCCCTTACTCAATATTACCCAGGACAGGTCAAACACACTCTGAAATAAATGATGAATGAATTGGAAAACTGTGAGCCTGTCCTACAACCAGGGAATAAACAAAAATCCCAAGAGCTGCAAAACTTCCCTTGGGATGAGGTAGGAAACTCTGGAAGGCAGATCAGTGCCTAAAGCAATGCATGGTGCTCAGCCAAGTGGCAGCTCATGACCCACAGATGAGGCCATGACCAGTGCCTCCAGAGGTTGCTCCAGTTTCTGACAAAATCCTTTCATTAGAGGCTACATCTCAGAGCATGCTGTCAGGTTGCCAGCAAGAGCTGGGGCAAGGTATGCATGAATGGTAAAACCACAATGGCTGTGATAAAGACTCCAAAAGCAACAGCCAATCTGTGTCCAGGAGGGCCCAGCATAGCAATGATGCATTCCCCAGTTCGTAAGTTATTATAATCATATCCCTAATGATGCTCATTTTCATCCTACTCCCCAGCTGTTTCTAATACATTGTTTATTTGCATGCTGGATCCAAGGCCATGTCTGCAGAGCACTGTCTCCTTTTGCCGCAGAGCCCCGTGCACACAAGGGCTGTGCTTCATAGTCTGCCCTACGCCTCTCTACTGCTCCTGTCAGGCAGCCCTTCTGCACTAGATGGACAGAGAAGGACAGACGGATGAAGGAAGGCAGGCTGAACACTGAGCCTCCTGCCCACTGTCCATGCATTGGTTTGCTGGCTCACCAGCCTCATAAACATGGGACTACATGACAGAGCTCCTCTTGCTTTCTACTTGCATGGTCTGCCAAGATACTCAAGCACTGCAATCACCTCTTTACCAAAAGAGGGGCATAGAGAGCACAGTGCTGTGACCTTTTCACCCTGCAGCCCCTCACACCTTCACCACATCCTGGCTTAGTGTGCTATCCACAGAGCAGGGACACTATGACTGGCACAAACTTTTACCACTCCAGTGACCCAAGAAAAAAGCACACTATGCCAGCCTGAGCAGCTGACAGTGCAATGTGTTCTTGTAAACTTGGAAGCACTGAAGAATTAAAGAGTGGACCCTGAGCATGGCTGATTCACGTTTCAGGACAGAGCAGCATTGCATGCACACAGAACATCTCTTAGCAGAGATTCCCTGGGTGGCAGAAGCAGCTCACAGTTTTAGATGAGATGCTGTAATGAGAAGCCAGATGGGTGAGCTGAGAAGCTTAAGCCATGCTTCCATAGTAAATGCAGCAATCCTGAAATTGAGAAAATTTGTTTTTCCCCTGCACAAATGCCCCAGTTGGCCTGGAGAGCTCGCTGCCGAAGGACATGGAGGTCAGAAGCTCAAGGGGCTCCCCAAACAGGTTGGAGATCTGCAAACAACAAACATCTCCAGAGAACCATAAAGATTAATAAAATAAGCAAGAGTTTTGGAAACAATGTAAGCCTACAGACTTTGAAGTGAAAGCCAAGCTCTAACTCTTGGAGTGAAAAATAAATTATCCCCAGAGAGAGGCCTGTGAGCTTTAGCATTTCTTTCTCTAAGCAGAGTGCAGGGTCTCTGTTGGAGACACCGTCTTGGGCTAGATGGAGCAATGGTCTGCTCCAAAGTGGCTTTTCCTAGAAAAGCTTCAGTTCTAATCTGAAAAATGCAGCTCTTGGCTTCAAATAAAGATCAGCTGCTGGAAATATGGAAATACTTTCTATACTTAAAAAAAGTATGCGTAGGCAAGAAGAAGGCCTCCTGTCAGAACACTGCATGAGGCTTAATCACTTGGCTCCTGATGCCTTCAGCAAGAGTTGTTCGTCCCAAGTCCCATTCAATGTTTCAGGAAAGGCAGCCCACATTCTCATAGTTCTCAGAACTGATTTGACTATTTAAAAGCTTTGGCATAAAGTTTCTTTAACCAAACAAAACTGAACTCTTTGGGCTAGACCCATCCCTCGAGGAACTCCACTGGAGTCCAGAATGCAACAGTAGGAATAATTTGGTCCATATTTCTTCTTTCCCCAGTAAAGGCCTCTCCTGTATTTCTATACCCCCACTCCCACACCCCAGTTTTTGGGGCATTTATCTCCCAGGTTTATCATAGCCTATCTGCCTTCCTACCTTTTTATTATTCCCCCTTCAAAGTCTCAATTGAATTTATTTGTCTTTGCACTACTGTAGCATCTTGGCTTTCTACAACACACAAGCAGAAGGGACGTCTGATGTGAGCAGAGAGAGGCAGAACAAAGGAGACTTTAGTATTCCCATTGTAGCCTTTGCAAACTGAGACACAGAGAGATTGACTTGTCCAGTGTCAGACAGAAAGTTTGTGCAGAGCTGAACCCTCATTTCCCCAATGCTTTTCTCATACAAACATCCCTTTGTTTTCTAGCAGAATATAATCCTCCTTTTTCTTCTCTTTACACTTCTGGCTTCCTCCTCCTGCCCTTCTCTCTCCATTATTCTTTCTTTCTGCATTTATGCCTCAAATATTTACTTTTTGTGTGTGCTAAACCCTCTTTAACTCCTTCCTCCCCTTCCTGCAGGCTATTGTCTGTCCCCACAGGGCTGTGAGCCTTCCCAGTTTGATTTCTCTGATTTTCACAAGCCATGCAGAGGGGCTTAGCCAAGGGTTGCTGGGGCCTTTGCCTCTGGGATTTTGCTGGCTGAGGCTCATTGGTTCAAGGCAGAGAGGCCACAGCATGGCACAAGCATTTGGTTGAATAGAAGCAACATGTGCTCTGGACTAGTATTTTAGCACCATCTGGCAGAGATAAATGAGGCTGGACACTCTGCATCTGCCGATCGCTCCTCTGTGGACAACAGCTTGATCCCTGATGCAAAGAAAGAACAGTTTGGTGCTCCCCAGGAGCCTGCAAGGCTCTCCTGCCATCCTTCCCCACCGCAGACAGCAGAAGAGCAGGCTTTGATTTCACAGAGGAAGGAAGGGAGGATTCAACTGAATTGAATCTAAAGACAGCACCAAAGAGAAAAACCACAAAATTAAGCTGTAAATATAATTACCAGCTATTACTGAAGACTAACCCAGAGTTATATTCTTTTCTGTAATAACCAATAAAAAGTAATACCTGGTCTAACCGGAAGCATTTAGGATGGCAGGTTGGAGTGTGGTAGGGACAGGCTGAAAGGCAGGTTGGATTAGCACCACAGCCCTTGGTGCCCCTCCAAGCCCCTCTGTTCGTTTTCTCCAGCCACCAGATCCAGTGTGAAGACTGACACACAGATCCATGCCATAGTTCCAAAAGTTGCAAGTGCCATGGACACCAAATGGATGATGTGCACAAAAGACTAATCCCACTGTACCACATGCCACACTCTATCCCAGCTGAGAAAAGTCACATGCATTACATTGCTGCATTTATTCTAAAATTAAAACATGAATGTTAGGTTTATATGTAATAGTTAGGCTCAGTCCAAGACTAATATTATTTTCTCTGTGCTTCTTTATTCTGTCCTTCTTTTTATTAATTACACACCACTCCTGCTTGCTGAAATATCCTTCTGGTCACAGCTATCAGGTGGCAGTACCACAGGCTACCTACGCTTCCAGGTTTTGCTAGTGTATGTCCGAGGTCCAGCTGCTTTTCTCCCCCTCTACACCAACAGGTCAGTCCCTGTGATTTCTCACGGCTCGAATCCCCGCCCAGGGACAGCCCCTGCCAGCACAGCCCCCTCACCTCCCCTGCCTGTAACACCAACAGAGGCAGGGCTGGGGTTTGGGGGACCTTGCTAATTGCTGAGATTGTTATTCCTTCCACGAGGTACTTGGCAGCATTGAGCCTCCCAGCACAGCCTTTGAATGTCCTCACATTTAAACAGTAGCCTCAGCTTGAAATCAAGCCAAAGAATAGGCAAGGCCTCAAGGAAGATAGAGCGGCTTGCAGCAAGCATGCAAATTCATTAGCCTGTGTGCACGTGTGGCCTCTAATAAGCCGTGTTCAGAATCTGAAGCCTGAAACATCCCACCCTGTGCATCCCACCTAAGCCAACAGCCAGGCTTTGGCTTTTCATAAGTGGCACAAAACCATTCAAAGCATCACAAGGATACTGAATTTATGCACAATCTGCAACGGAGTCTCTGCTTCAACTCCATCCATGGGGGATTTTACCCATTTCATTTTAAACATACACTAATAGAGATGCTAAGAGAATGCAGTGGCTGTGAGTCAATCTTTTCAACATTTCCTTTTTATTTTCATCAGGACTTTAGAATGAGACTGGGATCTTTCAGTTCCTACACTTAGAAAAATAATTAGACATTATAGGTAGCCCTGTGGATAGCACATCTGACTGCTAGTCAAAAGACTTGGGTCTATTTGTGGTTCTGCTCCTAAATTGCTTTATGATCCTGAACAAGCTGTTTTAACTGCGCCAGATCTTGGTTTTCCTCTCTACAGAACGGAAATAATGACTGCCCACATTAGTAAAGCACAGTCAGGTTCACAGACCTCAAAAGCACCTTTCAAACATGAATTAATTTTGTCTGAAAAAACCACCCTGAGTTCTCTGAGGCAGGGAACTGTTGCAGTGCACTTTTACAGACAGGCAAAAATGAGGCACTGACAGTAGGAAAGACTTGCTCTGGTGATCACAGAGAGGGCTTTCTGGGAAGGAATGGGAGATGTTTGGAGTACTGGAAAAATTAGATCATCTGACACAAAATCCTGTGTTTTATTTCTTAAAAGGGGTAGATGTGCTGCCCTAGAGGGAAATAAGTATATTCGGCACCTTGAGCTCTTAGTGGTTAAGTTTCTTGCCATCTACAGATTGCCCTACACATCAGTGACCACCCAGATGCAACACTTTTTTATGGTGTTAATAAACAGCTATGGGCCATTTGTAATCTGAAGTCATGTTTTACACACAGCCATGGTCTCTATCCAGGCCTAGTGTGCATGAATATTTTCTTTTCATTTCACTCCCCTCTCAATTACAATTGGGTTTCTTATGGAAACATTCCTCAGAATTTTATAATCCCATAAAAAGTTTAGAACTGCTGATGGATTCCTGCAGGAAGGATGCAGGCCCTCTTTGAAGCTGCAGAGGCTGGGTACTCAGGGTCCCATCCTCTACTAAATTCTGTAGGTTAGAATAATATCCTTTAACTGGTATTGGTTTAGTCAACAGGCTTTTTCCAAAAAGCTGCAAAAGGGCATCTGCCAGCACCTGTCACACAGCAGTGACGTGCTTAGGGTTTCCCATCCGTCTCCCAGAAAGCCTCCCACTCACACCCTGGAGGTCCCCAGCCACCAGTAACTTCTCCAGGACAAAAAAATAAAATAAAATATCTAATTATGTACAACATTGAGGAGGCACTTTGCTGAAACGCCAGCCATACAATGGAACCATATGCCAGTGCCCCAAGTGTGCTTTGCAAACATCTGCCTCTCAGGGGGATTTCATGCCAGACACTGAGAAAGCAACTTTAATTAGGGGCCAATTGAGATCCTTGTCCCAAAGCCTGTGACTGCCCTAAAAAAGAAAAGAAAAAATCCTAAACAAACAAGGCAATTGCATTTCCCTCCATATTTAAAAACATACTACATTTTCTCTTTTTAATTTTTCTGACAGAGTTCAACGTGCCCCAAATAGATTGATGAAGTCTGCATTGCCTCCAGAAATATCCCTGTCCAGAAAGGATGGTTGTGTCTAATATGAGTGTCAGAGTGGGTTTTAAATTAGTAATTTTTGACTGTGGTTCATACAACATTCACAAACCAGCACCTCACAATTAATTAGGCTTACATTTCCCCTGTCTCACATCGCCTCAAATCCCTTCTGACCGGATACATTTCTGCCTTTGCTCATCTCCTTTGCTCCTTCTTTCTTTCTGCCAGGGCTTATGATTTCAGCTTGCAGCTATTGTGTCTTCCTGGGAAGCTGATTTTTTAAAAAAGAAAAAAAAAAGAGGAATAAAAGAAAACCTAGATCTGCAATTCAAAGTGGAGTTTTCCCTTCCTATGCATGAATTCCCTGGTTAGGATAAAGCAAGATCTATGCCCTAAGCTCTTGACACAGGGCAGGCAAACGTAAAAACCATCCCTGTGGAGGGGTACATGGGAGAGTACCCCTGGTGGGATTGCAGAGGCTGCTCCCACCCCTGAGCAGGACACAGTTGATCCAAACAGGGCAGTTGCAAGTCTCTGGATGATGCATCTCTGCAAGCAGCAAGAACCAAGGCAGAAAAACCAGCGGTAGAAAGCACTCCAGCTGACATCAGGCAGAGCTCAGGCAGGCCCATTGGGAGCACAGGGAATGCTCATGGGCTACACTGTGATGCTGAGCTACTCCAAGAGCTGCCCTCCACAGCCCTTAGCTGGGGAGCAGAACCTCCTGTCACACCCCACTCTTCTGTCCTTGTTGCAATTTCCCAGGGTCTGCTCCTCTGCAAACCAATCTCCAGCCAGCCCCAGCCTACCAGCAGGGCCGTGCATAACCCACTTGCAGCTGGCTTCAGATTGCCCAGACCTCTCTACTCAAGTGCTGAACTGCCAAGTGGTACTGGCAGCAGCTCCTCCGAGGGTCTGGCCAGGAAACCCTCTGGGTGTTAACAGCAATCACTTTAACTCTCCCCACAGCATCCCAAATCCAAACATAACCAGGGCAAACATTTTACATACATCAGTGGGAGGGGGAAGGCAAGACACTCACAGGACTAAATAATTTATCTGCCTCTCTTACAGATGCTGACATTTTTGACACACATTAAACATTAATGAAAATCATTTTATGGATGGCTGAGTCATGCCAGTCAATGGATAATCTCCTGCCTATCCACCTGCCCCATTCACCCTCATCTGGCTCCTATCGCAGAGTGCAGCCACTTGTAACTCTGCCCTCTCAAAGAGGTCAGGCTCCCCCAGATGCCAAAGAGCAGAGCAAAAGCACCAAGGGGGCTGAACAGACCCCAGTGAACATATTGACAAGAACCAAGCCCACAGAGCCCTAACGCCGCTGCAGCTAAATTCACAAACCTGCTGTTTCGTTAATTAGCTAACACGAGATGCTGTGAATCATTTTGGAAAGCAAATTACCTCCCTGATTTCCAAAAGCTTCCTAGCCGCTTTTCTTTTTTTAACTTAGTATTTTTTCCTTCTCTCAGTTTATAAATGCCAATTAAATTACTGCCTGCCTCTGTTTAATCTAATGTTAACCTACTCATATTTTCAGCTGCTCCCTGATGCCAGTATGGCCCCTTATGCCCAAATCTCTTTAGCGTGCTAGTATAAATGTTTATAGCCCTAAGACTTAGTGCTGTAAGAAGCTTGACATTTTTATGCTAATAACCTGTGATGTTATTGTAATGTTGAATTCAAAAGGATCACCAATTGGTTGAAAATGCAGCTTTCCTTTAGTTTGTTCCAGCTAAGGACACATATAAAGAGACGAGTGGGATTAAAGTGTCATGAGCTGTCTGAATATCTTTCTGGACAAGCAGCCCTTAAATTTGCCAAAATGATACTCACCAGAAGGTAGAGTTAGAAAAAGCCACTGGGCAGGTTTCAAAGACAGAGGGTATGCATTTAATCTCATTGTATCTCTCGCAGAATCATAGAACCACCAAAGTTGGAAAAGACCTTTAAGATCATCAAGTGCAACTGTTAACCCCGCACTGCCAAATACACCATTAAACACACTGGACTGTGATTCTGGATACCAGAGTTACTAGGAATATATTCTCCATCCCAATCATACCTTTCTTTATGGAACAGGCTAAAAGATTATCACCTAAAAGCAGCAAATTACCTTCTTTTCACTGAGGGAGAGCTCAGAGCTGCTCAAATAACTGGCTACAGGTTAATGAGATCTGACTGATCTCCAGAGGGTTCAAGCTGCTGCTCTATAGATTCTGGACAGCTGGAGTCAGATGACCATCCAACTCTTCCCTGAAACACAGGGAAATAGTCTGGGGCCCCTCTTTCTAGCCCACTCCCAGGTTGCATTTTTTTCTTTCAATGGAGGTGACAGAAGTGCAATAAATTGGCAATGATATTTTAATTTCACAGGTTGAACTGTAAAATCCTTTTCCAGCACATGTTTTCCCTTCTTCTGAAGGGCTTTTAGTGGTTGGTGGTTTCACTGAGCAGCATGCGATTCCAGGTAGAAGGAAATTGTCCCATTCAGTGTCTCAGTCCAAAAAGTTTAATAGATAGGTTTCTAAAGATAGGGAAATTATTCTGAGACAACCTATTGCAGCCCGTAGAATCTTGCTACAGGTGGCTGTTGAACCTCCCTCAAGTACAACAATGGGGAGCAAACCCCAATCAAAACCAAGATATGTCAACCAAAGGACATTTAATACCTTCAGTAAATAAGAGATAAGCAGAAAACAGTTTCTCCCACATCTCCTACTGCAGGTGAGAATTCACTCCTTTGGCTGCAGCAGTTTTAATAACCCATTTTTATATTTTTCCCCAGCCAGGAGTTCATCCTGCACAAACATCTCACGCCATCCCTGTTCTCCCACACAAATGTGCAACCACATGCACCTTCTCATATTTAGGTTCTAGCTTTGCTGATAGAAGGACAGACCACGTCCACATTTCCAACCTACGACTCAGCCCAGGGTTTCCATGACCTTTTTCTGCAAGCTCCAGCTCTGCTGCTGGAATGACTTGTCCATTATGTTAGTTGTTCAATAACTCTTAGGCACTACTGTGCTAATGCTGCTTTGAATAAACAAGAAGTCACAGTCAGAAGTCAATGAAACATTAGGAATGATGACAAATCAGAAATAGCAAACTAACGGCACAAAGGAAAATAAATAAATGCAGTGATGTTTTTCTGCCTGCTTACAAAGATAAGCAGAGTGAAAGATGGACTGGAGAAAACAGATTCATCACGCTTTGGTTTCATTACTATAATAATTAATTTATATTAGCAGGTGCACATTAAGAAGATCTGTTTCCACCCCTCTGCCACTACCAGCTGGTGCAACATGCATGTGTCAGTCATGGGAAATAGTAGTTGTGCTGATGGCCCTCACCATCCCTTATGTCTGCATCCTGTAGCTTTGTTATGGGGCCAGTCAGCAGCACTGGTAGAGCTGCACAAACACATCACAGAGAGCAGATTTTACCCCAAAGTGCTTAAAGTGACCAGAGCCAGATATGGTGGGAGACATATAATTTCATTTTCCATATTTCATGGGAGCTGACTGATGGCAGAGTACAGGTGTCATGGCCAGGTATTTGATACAGGATATTTATAATAGCCTTTTATAAACCTGATATTTCTAAGCCTGCACTGGAGAAGTAGCTAACTGTTGGGATAATGAGCTACTCAGAGTCCCCAGGCAGGTGCAAAGGAGAGTCCTTTATTGCAAAAACCCAGCCTATTTAAGCAGTTCGCCGGTTATCAGTTTCCATAGTTTTAAGGCACAACAGATAAAATTCAACCAACGACCTTACACCACCATGAGAGCACGTGACAGTCACACAGCAGGTTTTTCTGCTCCTACTTCAGCTGTGTCTCTTTCCCACAGCCCTTTTCTACTTAGCCAAAGTAACAGGCCTGAGCCATGATTTTACAAAGGCAACAAAGCCTTCATTTTATAAGGTTTTACTTATGTGCAACAGCTAACATTCCACCCAGAGTTTTTGCTCCTGAGGAATATATCATGGAAATGTTTGTGAGTCTGCAAACCACTGGAGTGGGATCCTCACCCGGTGGATCTCACTGCAGGATTTGACCCAACATCAGAGTCCTGGGATCTTATATGGGACTGAGAAGGCCAGAAAAATATTCTCTGGATAATGCCTGCTTGAATCCTGTGATCTGATGAAAATTCAGCCTGTGGAAATACACCTACCCTCCCTGCCACTTTTCCTAGGAAGCCCTATCAGATGTTAAGATATCCATTTATAGCAACTCCAGAAAGCCAAGATACATGACACTGGCTACTAATGAAAACTGCAGAATAAAGCAATAATGACAGCTTGGGAACAAAAAATGCATACTGAAATATTATAGAAAGAAAGTTATCAGGCAGGAGATGTACGAAATTCAATTTTCTGAGTGGTGTACTGGCTTAAATGATACAAACAACCTTTTCATGGCCATGAAACGAAGCTTTTTTGCAAATGTTTTGTGCACTCACACACAGAGAAAAAAACAGAGATAAATAAATAGTGTCATCTTCCCCTGCACTGAAGTGCTACAGTACTGAGCACACTGCCTGCTATAAGACTACTGACAATTAAGGATGTATCACCCTGAGCAGTATCTCTGTCTGTACGTATCTGATCTGCCCATTACCATCATCCTCTGCCACACAGCACAACCATGCACTTCATGGAATAAATATCCATTGAAGCCAAAGTGGCAAGTCAGCTGAGCACATAAATTGCCCAGATTCTACCCGGGGACAAGAATAATTATCTTTCCAAATCCACTTTAAAACCCTGACTAAAGAATACTTTCTGAAGAGGTCAAGCCCTGATGATAGCTAATACTTTCAAATGAATCTTTGTTATTGCCCAAATACAAAGAGCTGTTTTAACGCATCACAACAGCAGAATGCCTCTTCCAGGGGAGAACTCACCCGCATTTCTGCAGATCATCACTTAAGTGTTCTGTAAGTCATGTGACTTTCTGGCTTTGAAAGACTGCTCTTTGATGTCCAACAGACAGATGTCAGCATAAAAAGATAGGGAGAAAAAAATGTCCAAGCTCTGCACAGCCAGCAGTAATCAAGAGAACAGCAGTGAGCTTGTCTGTGGAGACCACGCAAGCAATAGCAGCTGAGCTACCTCCTCAGCCCTTTGCTTCCAAAAAATGTTTAGCAATTGCATAGCTACAGAAGTGCTGCTAAGGTGAAGTACCCTATGTCACCACTACCTGTTCAGTGGCTGCAGAGCCACTTACAGTACCACTCAGTTCAGGAGCACCCACCACTGCCAGAAATCAGGGACCCAGCAAAATAGTGCACTTGAAGCCACTAACCACCAGTTAGTCCCTTGGGTGTCAATTGTTTGGGGAACAGTGTGATGTAGCTTATGCTACCACTGTCACTGCTGTTCCAGGGATAAACAGAAGGCTTCTGTCATCAGTGTTTTCAATCTAGTCCTTTTCATAAGCACTTCTATTCAACTATAATGATTGTTTTGTTACGTGTGGTTCTACTCGGAAAACTGACTCCATATAAACAGAATCATGGAGTTCATGTTTATTGCATCTCAATGATTTCCAGATCGAATGCAGTCAGTTTACAAGTAAAAAAGATGTTTGGTTTGTTTTTCCAACTACCAGGTCTACAAACTCAAGCTGGGATCTAGAAGTTAAGTTGTCATATTCTTGGCTTGTACAATTGCAAAAGGAATGAAAAAGAAATCTGCTTGCCTGCTCCTGGAGTGGCTGTGAATTTCCAGCTTCAACAGAGATAATAAGGAATAAAAATGAAGACAATATTTTCAAACCCACTTATCTTATTCTGCACTTCAGGGCTCCAGAAAGGTAATATGATTTTAAAAGCCACACTACTCCAAGGGCAATTCGCAGTGACAAGACTTAAATACCACTTAAAATCTTACTGCATATTTAGGTACATAAATAGTATGTACCTAACTTTAGACACCCATTTTTCAAAACTGTTCCCCTTAATTTAGTCAGCAAATTAATCAGATTTGCATGTGATTACACATAGATAGCAGATCATTTCTGTAGGAAGGTGTTATTTTTATATAGACACTTGTTGGAGCAGAATTGCATGTTAAACTAAAATTTATGAGTCCACCGGCTCAGTCGACATTAACTATTTGACACCTGCAAATTACTGCATTACAGACATGGCCAATTTATTTACAGAGACCTATGTGCACACATGTAACTTAACCATTCCCCAGCTGTCTCAGTGTTGTAGGGGTTAGAAGGTTTCCCTCATGGCAACTCTGACAGGTTGTAATCAGGTATCTGAGCCCCATTATCCTGTGCATTAAAGAAACAAGATGTTCTAGGGGAAGAGGTACAGATTAGCTTTCCCACCATGTTGACATACAGATCCTCTAACTCCTTGTAATGTCTTCTGTGAGTTCTCTACAGCAAAAAAATTCAGCCATGCCTTTGCTTCTCCCCATTTTATCCCCCAATACATCCAGCTCTTTCCTCTGGCTTCCCATGCCACATGGGTTTGGATGCCACCAGTCAAAAATATATTATACCCAGAGGGCTGCTCTGTGGATCCCAGTGTGATGGTCACCTTGAGCCTTGCGAAGGGTTTGCAGAAACATTAGCTTTGAGCTGTTTGTGAAACACAGATTCAAGGTGGGTAAAGTGAGGGAACGTTTGCTGTTACCCAGTTGTCACAAAGCTTTCCTTCATGTACAGGTGCACTAATGCTGACCACCCCATCGGGATCTGCGCTTTGCCTCCACCATTCTTGTGCCTTTGGGAGTTAATGACAATGTCTGATGGCAACCAAAGAGATAATGCATAAGAGCTTACAGGAAAAGTGGGCTGAAAATAAAGGCTGGGAACACGGCCAGCATTTGCAGATGTACT
Organism: Erpornis zantholeuca; assembly: GCA_013400515.1. Classification (NCBI taxonomy): domain Eukaryota; kingdom Metazoa; phylum Chordata; class Aves; order Passeriformes; family Timaliidae; genus Erpornis; species Erpornis zantholeuca. The sequence continues at coordinate 42,294 of VZTN01037897.1, forward strand.
GAGTTAGCAAGTTCTGTGGAACGTTCCAAAATATTAGCCAGTTTTACACACCCGGCTTTTCCATGCTGGTTTAATAAGCTGGAGGTGCCTGCTTTAAAGGGCAGTTCTGCCAGGCCATCCTTGCACCTTTACTGTGGCTTTCCTCCCTTTGCTATCTTCTTCCAACAAGGATGAGCAAGGGTGTTTAATTAAATCCAAATGCTAACATTTTTAGCTAAGTGTAAAATTGTTGATTTGGAAAGCAGTGAGCCTAGCTTTCATCATTAAGGAGCGCTGTGATCAATGTAACATCAGGCCAATTATGGCTGTTGTGGTGCTGAGAGATGTATTTCTGTTCTCTGCATCTCTTTATGTATTCAGGTGTAAGCTAAGCAACTGCAGCCTTGCATGCTAATTGTGAGGCTTAGGATATATTCACTCCCAAGGAGCCCAGTCAATCATGCAGCCTTTTAGTGCCAGGCAATTGCCAATCCTTTCTGCCAGCCCCAGTCAAGGTCTTGTCCACGATGATGAAATCTGCCTGGAGATTTTAGAAACTCACAGTCACACAAGGCAAGGCTGGTGCTGCTGCAACAAGCCGCTGCTGACTTGCCTCCATAAACTGCTAAGGGGACTCTGAAACGAGCACAGTGAGAAGGAATGGGTGTACTTGTGGCTCACTCCGTCCTCCGGATGATATTTTCCCAGCAGTAGTCACAGCTCATGCTATTTGAGTCATCCTCATCTGAGAATGCAAATAGTTCCCAACTGGTAACACAGTGTTTCTGCTTGCAGGCTGAGAGCTCTGTTTCTCTCCCAGTGCTCCAAGCTGAGCCCTGTAATCCTGGAGAGCTACAGACTGCTCCATGTCAGGGGAAGGGCCTTGTACAGATGGCATGGAAGGATGGCAGACAATGAAATGCTTGGGGCTGGAGGGAAAACTGAGCCCTCACAATACTAGCGGCTTTAGACTTTGGATTAAACCCTGTCCTTTGTCATGTTGATGCAGAGAGAAGCAGCACTTGACAGTATTCAGAGAATTGTAGATTTACCTCACTGAAACCATCCTTCACTTCCACTTCCTTCACTTCTGTGTGACTTTCATCATCTCTGCAAATTATTTTAATTCCTTATAAGAATAAATGGATTTGCCTTGCCATTTACAGCACAGGACCTTGTAATAGTTACTTGAATTTTCATGGAAAGTAACATTAAATTGGAATCTAAGTTGAATGAATTCAGATATCTGAAAGCAAAACCAGCATTTTGTGGGAAGTTGTAATTATTCCAGGCAACAACAAAAAAGAAATCCAGAAAATTCAGAACTGAGTTAAATATAAAAGCAAATCAAGACAGCTGAAGTATGGAAATCAATGTTTAGGCACACGAGCAACAATGCAGAACCTCCAGGAATACCAGGGAAGGAGTACACAGCTATGGGCAGTACTACTATCAGTACTATTGATAGCTGCAGATTAAATTGATATTGAAAGCCCTTTGCAGATTAAATTGATACTGAAAGCCCATTTCATTTTTTATCTTTCCCTTATTAAATTATTTTAGGATGAGAAAAAAAAGACCACATGTCCATCTGTGAAGAGTAACACAGAGGTATGCAACATTAATCTGGCAATAAAGCCATCATGGACAATCCATTGGCTAAAAGCCTCAGGACGTATATCTTACTCAAAGTTGCTTATAAATTAATTTGGCCCATGAAACAGTACCTGCCTTATAAACATGAGATGTTTTTAACCATTCATTTAACTGTTATCCTGCAAAAATAGCAGATGATGGAAATAGCCAGACATCAGTGCAGGTCCCAATCCTTTGTTGGGGCTCGTTTCAGAACACTATTTAGAAATTAACACTGAATCTACACTTGCATTTTACTCCTCGGAAGGAAACAGCCTACCCTTCCTCGGTGTACCCTCTCTGAAAGCCTGTAACCCATGTTCACAGTGAGGCAGAAAAAAGCTGCAGGTGGCCTAGTAAGTGAGATCTTCCCCCAGCTCCAAGAGGCTCTGCCTGGGGTCTTGCTGTGCCAGCTCTCATCTCCAGGAAGCTCTGACATTTTCCTTGGTGGTCCCAAGAAAAGGAAGGATATTGTTTACCAGGGTTAGCCAGAAACATTTGGTGTTTAGTCCTGGCTACTGACATAACTTGTGATCATAAGCAAATCGTTCAGTCTTCCAGCATCTTGGTTCACCCATATGCTGGGGACAGCGTGTTTCCTTGCCTCCTGAGAGCAGTCACAGAGCCTGGAAGCAGCATCTTGTCTTTCCACTGGCCAAGAAAATTTCTTGCCATCAGTGCTAAGTGGGTGTTTTTCTGTATGGTTTGCTCAGAGGGAAGTTAAAAGGCAGAAAGCAAAGATATAAAGCTGTTCTTGAAAGAAAATGTCCATCTCTTAAAAAGTGAGAAAATATTCAAGTGCCACACATTAGCACCGCTGCCAAGTGAAGTCTTGAGCAATTAGCGTGCTGATTGCTTGAACTTCACCGGGTGTAATCTAATTTACCAGCAGTGCAAGCCTCGGTATGTTTTCAGGACGCGGTGGTCAGAGAGAGCTACTCTCAGCTGCCCCACTGCCCTGTTCTGACCCAGTAAAGACCTTCAGTTGCAACCCAGCACTCAGTGCAAATATTTAGTGAAGGAAGTGAGAAATCAGAATGGCAAATACTGCATTCAGAAATTCAGAAAGAAAACCAGCTTGTCTGAGTCATCCCTGAGCTTTCAACACACACATCTCAGCAGGGTTGCTCCTATTCTGGAGCAGCCGCCATGGAAAACAGTAAAGTAAATCTAATGTGTGGGTGAAGGGAGAGAGGCATGGGGAAGCCAAGTCCCTCACTGAGGCCACGTAGGGGGTTATCACAGGCTCAGGATAAACCCTTGTCCCTTGCACAGAGCCCTGTGCCATGCACCTCCTGTCTCCCCTGACACAGACCAGGAACCAACCAGGCACTGTCTTATCCTCCATGCTGCAGATGTTTACAGGTATTTTTACTAAACACTTCAAAAAGGTGCTTGTCTCAGAGGCGTGTTTACACATTCTCAGTCGTCTGAGCTTTCAAACATTTCATTAGATCTGAAATTCCCACCACAGCAAGTGGTGATCCTCAGAAGGTATGGAGTCTATTTGGTAGAAGAGGCATTTAAGCACAGAGTGGGTGTTAGCCCAAATCTATTCCTCCTTAAGTCTTTCTTATATCTGACAAAGACTGCACTAAATTTCTGAGCAATAACAGCTCCAAACATTGGCAGATTTGAAAATAAAGCATGAAGCCACATACCTAATTGCCTGGGAACTGGAGCAAATAACTTCCCTGTTTATGAAGGCTGCCAACACAGTTGCAGAAAGGAGCTGCAGTGTGGGGCAACAAGCACAAATCTTTTACAAAATGGTTTTTGCAAAGCAAGGACGCTTGGTCACCAAAACCATCACCTTCATTTTAAGGTATATGCTCCAACTCTGTGTGGCATGTTCAGTGAAATGAGAATGAAAATCTGGTCCTCAATAGGGAAACCAATGCATTGAATTCTGGAGTCATCAGTTGTTTGCCAGGTGAACCAGCCAAACTGATGCCAAATTACCTCTCAATTAAAATGTTTGCCCCAGGTGATTGCATGTGAGGTGCTAAGCAGCACATGGAGAGGGAGCTGGCAATCAGCAGTGTTTGATGTGTGGTTAAAAATCAGAGAGCCTGAGAAAGACTCCCCCTGTTCCCAGCCAGAGAGTCACATCTGGACCAAAAGCTGAAGAGAAGACTCATCAGAGGTGCTACAGCTTCCTACTCTGGAATATTTGGTTTGATGGAGTCTGTGATTTTGCATTTGGTCAATAATGTGGCAAAAAAAATGAAAAAGAAATGCAAACCAAAAATGAGCAAAAAATAGCAATGGGCAGCAGAGAAATTTTATATGATGTCATTAATGGTTAGGTTATCTTTGCCCTTCATCCAGCTGTCCTGTGAGGGAAACCAGGTCTCACACAGAACTTGTAGCTACAAGTAAAATCTGTTTCTCCAAACAGGAGATACATCCAAGGTCTCAGATGCATCTCCGTTACAGTGGGTCCCAGCCACATGTTCTTCTGGCATAGAAGGCCAAATTCCAAGGCCTTTCCAAGGCCTTTCTTAGGCCAAGACCTGGATCTTGTTATGAGGGGCTTGTGCTGAAAGGCAGTCAAGAGATCATAAAGAGATGTGCTCATCTCCAATCTCTCCAGGCTGGAGCCATATCTCTTTATAGAAGCTTCCTGTTAGAGGACTTGTGTCATCTGGAAGACAATGCTTATCATTTCTTCAGGCTGAATACATATTAATTCAAGGCACAGATACATATTATGTCTAGAAAACAGGGTAATCTAACTGTCCTATGGTCTTCCTTTAACACAACTGGAATTTATAAGAACTTAATGCACTATATAGGACTTTCCTAAAAGAAAAAGATTGTGTGATAGCTCAGAACTGCCAGGCCTTTCTGGCTGAAAGTGAAATGGGGTAAGAACAGACAGATAATTAGTGAAAATGAGGACAATGAATTAAAAAAAAAAAGGAGAAAGGGAGACAGGAAGACTCACTTTTTAATGAAAATATTATCCTGCTAAATTGCATGATTAAAAGTCAAAAGAAGAAAATTTGAATGTGGCACAAGTTAAAAGAAGTGCATTTTATATTAATTTTTTTTTTATCCTGTCTTCTAAATAGTCAATGATCTGTTGCACATAAAGCTGTAAGATGGTAATTGGAAACAGCCTAGTCCCATGACAGGAAATAAACTCTTATCAATGGCTTTTGCAGATCTCAGTCAAACCATTGGGAAATTGGTAGTTCTGGAAATTTATATGTAAGATCATGATCTTAGAGAAGGATATAGTAAATACACTTATCTGTAATGAGTTCATACTGGTTTTTTGCCATAAAGATAACCCTCAAATAAGAAATCCAGCCATTTCCTGGTTTGGACTTTGTCAGGGTTCCTGGTAACAGCATGGAGGAGAAAACCTACGTAATTTGCTTGGCAATCTGAGACAGACTCCAGCCTCCAAGCAAGTGCAAACAAGAGATTTTCTAGCATCTCATGGGTCGAGCTAAAGACAATAACAGAGCATTATACAACGTGACAGAAACCCATTTTCATCACGATCCATTAGTGCAGTTGAATCACTCAATTCTGCAAAATGCACTGATCATTCGACATTAATTGGGGCAAATTAAGTTATAATTTATGACTGTTCTTCTTCATAATTACCCATGGAAGGAAATAGTGAGGAACTAATAATTAAGATGATGGGGAAAAGCTTCATAATAATTTGTTAAACAAGAGTGTCCTTTCTTTTTCTTTCCCTTTCTCCCTGCTTAGAAACTGCCCAGCAACTTATCTCTTGGTTACCTGGGCTGTTATTTACAGCTGTGCCTCAATACCCAACTCATGGGAAACAGAAAATTGATAGCATACTTTCTCTGGATGCACAGATGGGATCTATGTCCATATTGGTGTGAGAGACACCCAACAGCCAGTGGACATTCTAGGATGATATGACAGTGGAAAGTCTTTTTATAAAAAGAAAGGAAAAACAAAGAGAAGAAACCAGAATAGCCAGGAGATCTGGAAACCAAGAGAGGAATCCATGAGTTTGAGGCAGATGGGAGGAATCCATGAGTCTGAAGCAGATGCATTGTTACAGACCAACAGTCCAAGCACAGTGTGACTGAGCCTCTCTTTTTCCAGAATAATTTGGACCCTTAATGAAATCAAGAAATCCTTTCAAACAAGACCAATAACTAGTGCTTATCTTATATACACAGAAAAGGAAATTTAACTTAGGTTCAAAGGCAAATTACAAAGAAAAAGAAAACATCTAGCTATGTAACCTCATTCTTTTCACAGCCTATTATTCCTTGCATACTGTCAGTCCTCTTCAATTAAATGCCCTGTGCTATTTTAAAGACTATTAATCAGTGCCAGTTCAAATAGATGTTGTAAATTCATGCAGATGAGGAAGACAGACATCCATGCCATAATTCTTTATTTCAGGCTAACTTGCTCAAGTCATGAACTGTCTTTTTGAACATAAAACAGGTCTGAATGATCCATTTTTCCATGGTGATCAGAAGACAGGGTGTGGGGTTGATAAGAATATGCTGATATTTGGCAGTAAAACCTCATCGAACCTTTCCAGAGAAGATAATATTCAAATCCAGAATCTGGAATAAAAACAGTATGCTATTTCTTGTCCAAGCTGAAAATCCATTATTTTTTTCCCATTTTTCTCCTGTCAGACACTGTTTTATTAAACAGAAGATACTTGCTGTAGAAAAAAACCTAAAGGAGTTGACATGCATAAAAAGACTTTGGTTCCCACCCTGCTTTCCTGTTTAGCAAGTAGCAAATCTTGCCTGAATTTCTCTACAGTACACAAAGATAACTAGCAGCTAAATAACACATTGCCAGCAAACATATCATTACCAAGCCAAGTCAGTAGGCACTATCCATGCATGACACACCCACTGAAAGTGACGGGAAATCTTTACATGGAATCACTGCAGATTCAAGACCAGGTGGTAGCGTGGAGTGTATAAATCAGAAAGGTTGGACCTCGATTTCTATTTTTGAATATAATACGTCTTTAAACAAAAAATGGAGCAAGCTAGAGACTTGTGACAGGCTGAAATGATGGCAGTTTTCCCAGGGAAGAACACAAAACCACATTAGTGTGAAGGATGATGGTGGCTTTTCACTTTCCTGGAGAAGCAGAGAAGGATTTTGAGGACAGCTCACAAGAGGATGTCTTCATGTCAAAGAGCTGTGGAATGTACAGATAATGAAGCAGTTATTAGTGCACTTGATAAGCTACCACATTAAAAAGCTTTGCAGAGCCATTACCCATCTTCTAGGCAAGATAAATGAGTGCCCCAGCCTGCTCAAGCCCTCAGTGTTGCTCGAGCTGGCCCCGTTTGGGTCAGCCTCTTGGTCACCTTGCCACAGTAAACACAAGAACAATTTCACCATCCTTCCAGAAATTCTTCCTGGAGCCTGTTCACTGCAAGAGTTTAAGTCTGAAATGGAGATACACAAGGCAGTGAAAAAGCAGAGCCTGAGGAGCAAAAGCTGGACATGGCTTCAGGATGAAGATGCTCCTTGTTCTGTTCCCATGGTCCTCCCTCACCTGTGTTAGCCATGCAGGCTTGGAAAAGAGACCTGAGTGAGGTGGGATTGTGTTATGTTGGCCCTCTGTACATGGACTGATTTTCTCATATTATAAAAGCAGCATCCTCCTAAGCCCAGGAATGATGGGCATCCTTTCCTCTGCCAAATTTCTCATCTGTCAGGTGTCTCTATGTGAAAAGATGGTTCTTTTTGTTCTTGCCCACAGCAGCAAGCCAAAAATAACAACCCCCCCAAATAAACAACAAGAAATCCTACACACATACCAACTAACCCCCCCCAAAAAAATCAACAAAAAAACCCTCCACCTACCAAAAAATTCCCAAAGCAAAACATAAAACTATTCAGCATTTTGTGCCTTCTTGAAATACCACAAACACTTCTGACAATAAACCAGAATTTTCAAAGGGATGTCCATTTGGGGAACCTAGTTTCTTAGCAACTGCAAGAGACCTCTTAAGGAGTAAAGATTTCAAGAAGAGAAGCGATGAGCATGCTCTAAACCTTGCTTCTTTTTAGAAAGCTCCAGAAGGGTAATTTGAGAATACAGACCCTCAAAACATCTGCTTCAACTGGCAAAATTTCATCTCAGTGTCGTATCAGACACAGCCTGCTGGATCCCCTGTGCTTCCTCCTCCTGCTCCCACTAAAGTAAGGTGTTATTGTCAGTGCTCAAGCAGGCCCTGTTTACATTAAGATCAATCTTTCAACATGCTTAGGAAGTTCAAACAAGCACTTGGCTGTAAATCTGAAGGGTTTACCCAGACAATGTTGTTAGCTGTTTGTGTATGTAGGAAATGCTGCAGGTTGACCTAACACTTCTTCTGAATAGGAGTTTTACTACATCTCCTGTGTCAGTCACAAAAGTGATGGGCGGAAAAAATGTTCATTATTATTAAAAAAGAAAGTCAGTTCCCAAAATAAGATATATCACACTCCATCACTTCTCTGCCAAACATTCCTGTGTACTTAATGACTCCACTAGGAGAAGAGATTAAAGAAAATTGTACAGATTGGATTATCAAACGACAAACTCTATCAACCTGCAATTCTGAAAGCAGAACGATCTGGCATCGCATCCCACACTTCAGCAGCTGGAGGATCAGATACAACCAAGGTTTCAGGCTGCTAGTAAGGGTTATGAGTTTCCTTTGCTGTTGGAGCAGAGTTTTTCTATTTGTCCAAAACAGAGAGCAGTGCAGCTGAGCAGAACACAGGGCAGTTTTGTCCTTTTCACTTGCCCTGCTGAATGGACTGTCAGCAGTTCAGTCTATGTATCATGAATGCTAAAGCACTGCTTCAGACGAGAGTCCTCAATAGACCTGCTGTGGTACCAGGCAGCTTCCTAATTCCCACTGTTGCAAAAGCAGCACAGCACACAAAAAAAACCCTCTCCCCCCACAAAAAAAACCCTCTCCCCCCAAAAAACCCCAATCATTCTCCTTTCCCCCACATTTAACAGACTTTCTGCTCTCCATTTCTGCCTCCTCTTTCTGCATTGCTGGACACATAACTGGGATGGGCTCAGTCACATTTCAGTGCTGCACACTTGATCCCAGCTCTCCACTGGGAAACAGGAATCATTTTAGGTGCCTCTTCAGGGAAATTTCTTTAGTGGCCTCTTGTTTCCCCCCTCTCCCCTGCCTCCCAGCTTTTTCTGATCTCTGAATAATTTGTTCACACAGTATTGCTTCCTTCGCTATTAGAAGCCATAAATCAAAACCACTGCAAGGTCTTACACTTTCAGAATCTATTAATATTTTTTTTCTTTGGAAAATAAAAATCTATGTGACAAGTATGAGGTAGTCACAATTTCTCTTTTAACACAACCTGATGGAAATGGAATTTAATCCAAATTTCTGCCAAAACCAAACATTTTTTCCCTATTACTTTAAAAACAGAAGAGTTCCCTGAACCTTGGCTCATCAGGCTTGTGTTTGCAGATGCTGACCACTACAGTGTGCTTACATGCTGGGCTCCCTCCTTCCACGATCCCACCCCAGCCTCTGGCATCCCATGACCCCAGAACAGCAGTTTGAGAAGGGTTCTCCTTGGGTCCCAGCATCTCCTGTCAGCTGTGCTATTTGTCACCACAGAGCAGCATGGAGTGACACTGTGCACGAGGAAATCACCACGACAAGCCTGGCTCAGGGGACTTCAAATCAGGTTCATATGGCAGGACAAAATTACCATAGGACAGGGAGCTGCTGAATCGGGCAGCAGAGAGATTTGCTCTAGTAGCTGCTCAGCAAGAGAAATGCTTACTGTCCCCTAAATTGTTATTCCTGGTCTTCTGGAGAAAATCTCCTTTTGCCATTAAATTTGTAAGCTACATTACTTTGAAGATGGTTGTTAATTCTGGATCGCTTTACAGATGTCAGGATTATTTACTACAGAAGTTCCTTTCATTAAGAAAAGAATTTTTATAGTTGGATTCCACTAGTTGCAAATAAGTGAGACACTATTTAAAGCACCAAAGAAGGGCTTTCACCACTCCAGAGCATTGGTTTCTGTAACCACTTTTGCAAGTCTGCAGAATTTATGGCTGAAGTGTGTTTGTATAATGTGATCCCAGATTCCAAGAAGTAAGATTCCAAATAATTCAAAGCTAAACAAGGTCTCACACAAATTATAAACTGTGTGGTTCTGTAGTGTCTTTTTATTTCTGGAGCTTCTGAACATAAAAGAGAGTGCAGCCAGGGTCGTTAACAGCTGGCTGTCTCTTCCCAGGAACTCACTGGTAGGAACCACTGAGGTCCATAGTCACTGCTGGAGGATGCCAGCACAGCTGAATGCTCTATTCATCATCTGTATGCCTTTAACAAAGATTATACACACACACACACAAACTTCAAAAGGCCAAAGGTTTAGCCAATCTGTGAAAAACAGGCAATTAGTGAAATGTCTCCTGTTAAAAGCTGGTGTCCTTAGCTAACAATTCAGGACAGATCACTGAAAACAATTAGGGTTGTTAATATACAAGACACTAATGACATTTACAATGTGAAGTCATGTGGCACCCCAACATGATGTCGAGATTTTATACAAGAGGATTCATTTGCAAGCACATGTTACAAAGCTGCTCATTAGAGAACACCAGAAATATCACCTTAGAACATTCCTCTGAATAAAAATGTAAAAGGAGCCATATGTTTGCTTTTGGTGATTTCTACTACAGATCACTGGAGTTGTACTTTTAAACTCGACAAAGAGAGAGACAGAGGCCCCTGTCCTTATCTGCCACATTTGTGGGTCCAAGGAGTGGCTCTGAAGCTTAATCCAATGAAGCAACAGCAGTAACGGGCCATGGAGATGGATTTAAAATTTGGGTGTTCTGTTCAATCCCTCTACTTGCCTCGTCTTTTAGAAAGTAGTAGAGTTCCCTCTGTGCTGCCAATTATAGGGCTTGATTCCTGTAGCCTTTTTGAGCCCTCTCACACTTTTTAATTATGATGGAAAGAAGTATTTCACCTCTAGCTTTGCAAATTCTGTTCTAATGGGAAATTCAAACAAAGTTGGTTTTATTCAAGTTTTGAAAGAAAACAAATTTGGAAATGTCCAAATTTTTCATAAAACAGACTTCCAAGAGTTGACTAACTGTCATCCTGATGCTTTAGTGGGCATTTAACAGAGCAAATTTAAAACAGCTGAAATATCTGGAAAAATTAAATAGCAACCCTCAATCTAAGAAAAATATAAATTGATGGAGCAACCTGCATTGGATGCAGAATTAAAATGCACACGGGAAATAAACTGGAATAGCTCGCTCGATTTTTGTTCATCACAGGTCATCAAGTTAAAATGAGAAAAGCAAACTTACAGTGTTTTACTAACCTGAGTTATGGAATAACAAGTGCTCTAAGACTGCTCCCATAGCAGTTTGGAAAAACACTGTTTTGGTTTTGTTTTTTTAAAAGACTGATTCTTCTGGCAAATTCATAACAGAGTATGGCCATGGGCTGTAAAGGGCAGACCACACACATACTTTCTGGACAATCAGTGACTGGACAAAAGTCTTCCCTCTGACATCATTATAAACTTAATGGTTACCAATATTTACTTAACTCTGTAAATAAAGGTCATGATTTGGTGATATTTCTCTGCTCCGCATATGCTTAAACAATATGAAAATCAATGCACCATAAAGGCAGGGCCATGGCCTTTTTCCAAGCAGGAAGAGTTCTTTGTCACATTGTAAAAGCAAAAATCCAAACCCAGAAGAGCACAGATGAGAAGGTCTTCAAAGAGTTCAAACTGAACTGCAGCCCAAATGCAAAACACAAAGACATTTTCTGTCAAGGCTTGAAAAATGCACTTTCCCCATTGGCTAGTGGTGACTTGGTGGCTTTGGCTGGTACTAACACATCACGGAGCCATCACACATTTCTACACTTCTTGAATTCCACCTCTAAAATAACCACCAAAATTGCCAGAAGCCCAAAGCGTAATTCTCCAAACTGACACATAATTTTAGGCCTTTTACTTGAATTTTCCTTTTATCACATGAAACACATCCACTGACTTGCAGAGTCTGGCTTTGCCAGAAGCTTTATTCTATAATCTCTCTAGGAAAGCAGAAGACACCTTCTGCAATACCCACCCCACCCAGCCTTTTCTTTCTTTCTTTGTTCCCTTCAATAGCAATAGCAGGAAGGAATTTCATACAGCGTTGAGGATGAACAATCCAGTTAATAGCATTGCTGGAAATTCACACATCTGGGATAAAAGCAAGCTTCAGCCTGAGAGCGGTTTGAAAAACACAGATAGTCTCATTCTGTTGAACAAGAGCTCGCCAGTACAAATTTTAGATGACTCAGACAACATTTTATTCAATTTTACTAACTTGGGACATAACACTTACTCGTGAAAAACCTGCAAGTTAATTTGCAGAGGCCTGAAGATCTCTGCAGTTTAAAAGACCTTCAACTAACTCACAGTTAGGAGAGAGCACATCTGAGCAATGAGAGTGTCAAGCCAGTGTAACTGTCTCAAGAGCTCCGGGTTTGCAACACCCAGCAGAGGACAGAGCCTGGCTCTGGCACTCTCCTCCCATGCCTGGCTCCACGAGGACCTGCAGCACACCCAGTTAACATCTGCTGCCTCAGGATCCTGATGGCAAATTGGAGGAAGCTGTCAGTCTTTCACTACATCCGTCCCACCTGTGTGAGCAGTTGCATTCCAAAGGAGTTTCTGTACTTGTAGAAATTGGGTATATCCACTTGCAGATCCTTGTCCTCGGCACTAATAATGATAATAATTGTCCTGTGTACAATCTGCTGGCCAAGAACAATGCTTTCATTTACAATATGACTGATAACAAGCCAAGAATTTCCTCTTTTCTGCTAAGCAGACCCACTTCTTGATCCTGCTTTATTTTGGCTCTGTCTATCCAACGTTTTGAACATTTCCTGCATGCTTCAAAAAGGCAAAGGCTGCCCATTCCCACTCACAAGCATTCCAATAAAACTTCTAGTGCTACAAACCACTCTGCACTTCCTTTTAACAACAGTCAACAAAGAGACATCTCCAAAAACCTTTCAGCTGTCCCATCAGCAAAAATTATGCTTTCAGGAGAGGTTTCCACCCCATTTTTTAGGCAAGAAAGATGGTTCAGATCAAACCAAGTTGTTTCAGCAGAGGGGAGGGAGTAGGCAGGAGGCAAATGTGAAGGCATACAGGGAAAATACACAACCAGTATTTGACTGCAAGGACCTATAATCTGGCAGTTGGACATATCCAGCTTTTTTTTAACCTTTTGTTCATTGTTTTAGTAATTTTATCTCTTGATGACAGATGAGGCGGATATTACTAGGAAACTAAATGATTTCTTTGACTCAGTGCAGGGAGAATGAGGGAAACATGCCAAAATTGGAGAGAAAGTTCCCGGGGGCAGAAAATTTAAAATTAATGAAATGCTAGGCAACATGCAAGTATGTCAAATGAGCGACAAAAGGGATAAGAACAATTAAAATCAATGCTCTGGAGAGGTCAGGAGGATCAGCAAGGCAGAAGCAAGAGCCTGAAGAACCTGTATGGAGGAAGCCCTTTAACTCCCCATGAGGAGCAGATGAGAGACCAGGCAAGCTCAGGTTCAGGACAGAGTGAGGACCATCAGGCTCCCTGAGTCTGGCCTTAGCACTGGGAAGTTACCAGCAATAACTTGAATAAAAAGTGACACACATTCACAGGAGGGGTGTCAAGGTTTACAGACCTATTCTTTTTCCTGTAGGGAGGTGACCATGAGAACAGACCCAGAATGAGTAAGCCAGTCCTGTCTATATACCTTCTACTATACCTTCTCTATAGTCAATGGGAGCAAGTGCAGAAGAGTAGATGTGGTAACTTAGCAGGTAGGGGGAAAAGTAACATGTGGGGTAAGTTTCCTTACTGTGCATAAAGCTATGTACATATTATTGCATATGGAGGTGTTCTGCACCTGTCATCCAGTTATTGAAAGGCTGCATCTGCACCCAAATTTGCTGCTCCCATCCTGCAGTCGCTCTGCTGCCTATGAGCTGAGCAGTCAACAGCTCCGAGTCCCAGCCTTTAACTTCATCCCAGCTTGGGGCTGCCAAAATGACTCTGGACACTGATCCTGCAGTGGCCCCGCATTTGTGACTGCACTTCTAGTTTGGAAACAGCTCTCTTGTTGGGAGACAGCAGGAGAAGGCAATGGATTTAGTTTAAACTCGAGAAGGCACTTAGGCATATGGCTATGCTACTTTGGGACGGGGTTGTTTTCCTAGATTAGTGAGTGACACTTCAGCCTGCTAATAAAAAGACTGATGCAGAAACATGAAGAAATGAGAAAACAGGTCAATCACTCACTTCTGAGAACAGAAGAGAAAGGGGATAATGCTGGAAAATAAATAGTTGAAAGGAAATCTGACTAGGTGATGGTGCAGGATGTTGACCAAGAAAGCATCACCTGTGACAGCAGAAAAAAAAATCAAACAGGCCAACAATGGAGAACAGAAAACACCTCCTTTACAAAAAGTAGAAAAAGGCTTCTTGTAGACCATATCCCAGAGACCAACATGTTTTTTAGGGCAGTAATAGCCTCCAGTCTCCTTAATTCTCTTTTAAAAGGATTAATTTTCTATCAAGGCTGCTTACCAACAGGTCACATGGTGAGCACAGGGTATCTGCTGGTATCAACTAGGCTGCATTCCCCCACCAAAAAAAGCCAGCGTTTCTGTTTTACAGAAGCAGAGTGAGGAGAATTGTCAGATGGCGAGAAAGGTGCCAAGATGTCTTTGACGGAAGGTGATAGACAGGTCTCACACTTCCATACCAACTGTTTCAAAGCCTGATTTTTCAATCATTTTTAATAATTTCTCCTGGATCCAAAACGAATGTGGACAGATGACATGATACCCAGACAAAACCCGATTCTCCCAGTGGGAGGAGGAATATTCCTGTGGTTTGTATGAACTCAACTTTTAAAGCCAAAGAAAGTAACATTTTTCCTATATACAGCCATTACATTTCCTTTCTATGCATCTCCTCCTTCCTGTAAAAGAAAAACACTCACAACTAAGTGAGATCCAATATATATATATTTATGTATATATATAATGTGTGATGCTGGAAGAAAGCTGCTGCCAGAAACCCTGCATGCTGAAGCCATGCTGAAATCCACTGAAGCCCTTCATTCACAGCTTGGTGGGCATCTTCCAAAACCCTGCACAAAGCTGTACCCCAGAGCATCTCCTGCAGGAGTGAGGAAACTCATGGATTTTACATCAGGAATGGCACAAAATAAGAAACAGTTCCATTCCTACCAAATTGACTGGCAGGCTTTTCTCCCAGTTGAGAGTTTCACCAGTTCAACAAGAATAAACACGTCATAAATGGCTGCCCACTGGCACAGTGTGGGGGTAAAGTGATGCTCCCCAAACCCAAGGCAGACAAAAGGCAAAGGGCCAGCTGGAGCCTGTCAAAGGAAGCCAACGTGAGGTGGAAAGGGGAGTGCCAGATTTTGACCTCAGGTATGTCTGCAGAGCCTTTTGAGGCTCTGGGTTTGGAAGTGGATTTGTGCAGGTGTAGCCAGAACTTTCACAGTACTTATGGCAGCATCAGGTTTAAAGCACTGGTTCAGTGATACAATGGCAAGCAATGACATCACAGCGCAGATTTGCTTTTGGGTCTACAGCTGTGCATCTGAAATTTTGGCAGCCACCTCCATAAGCTAAGGTTTTCATTGGGCTCTTTGTTTGGTACCGGCTGGATCCTCAGCAGCTGGAGTCAGCAGCTGTAATTTCCCATTGCTGCAGTGAAACCCAGGGAGCTGTTATGATTTGTCCCAGCTGAGGATCTGGCCCACAGAAGGAGAGAGATCACATCATAAGGGAAGCAGCTTCGCTGAGGAGCCATCAAGTCTGCCATCTGGCTTTGCAGCACAAGGGACTGACACTTTAACAGATGGAGAGGAAGGAAAGATTCCACTGAGCCCCTGTCTGGCTGTGCTTCCCTGCACCAAATTTGGGTGGGGACATAAATCCCAGCATGGGATCCTTTCCTACCTGAATGTATCGATCTTTGCGCTGGATATTGCTATGCATTTCTCTGCATATAAATGAGCTGCATCACCACAACTCTAATTCATTCACTGGCACAAGTGAGTCCAAAATAAAACTCAGCACTTTGTGTATATTCAATAACTGAATACACACACACACAGAGACACACACACGTGTGCATGCACACACACACACACACACACAGACACACACACAAAAAGGAAAAAAAAAAAGGCAGCCTTTTTTCTTTCCTCCAAAATCCAACACAAAGTAATGACCAGAGGAGGCTCTGAGCTGCGGCTCTGAGCTGCTTGGGAAGTAACACCAGAGGCAGAGATGAACCTCAATAAAATAAGGCCCTTTGGGGAAAGGAAGAATTGTGCAGGGTCTGGCTGCCAGGCTCTTGGGGAAGAAGTGTCTCCAAAATTATTGGATGAACACATCTCTTTTCAAAAGAGATGGAGCCCTGCTATTCAGGGCTCTTCAGCACATGCAAAAAGGTGTACAACTCACAGCAGTTTATCCCTGGGCCCCTTTTCTGCATTTACACATTTGATATCACATCACCTTGTGATGCACCCCGACCTTGGGGTGTCCCACAGCCTCTGAATGGTCCTGACATCCTTGCTGAGTAACATTAAAACCTCTGCAAAGAGGTTCATCATCAGACATGTCCCAAGCAAGCCCCCAACCCTCACTGTGCAGCTCACAGGCCTCTTTGGCTCATCGTGTAATTACAAAGAATTTAACTTGGATAAGAGGTGTATTTGGCGGGCAACCACTGAAATAATATTTCAACTTGTCAGAGCATCTCCTCATGAGAAGATCTCAATATTATGAGGTTAAGAAAATCTGAATGTGAAGCTGAGCCACAACATAAAAGCTGTGCTATCTGTCAAAGTCATCAACAGCCTTGTCGGTGGGATTTAACAGTCAAACTCCCAGCCCGGGGCCTGTCAGCTCTGTCTCCCACAGCAGATAACGCATTTAGCAGCAAAACTGTTTCACGTGAGACAAAAACTTATTTGACCACAGAAGTGAACTTTGTATTTTAGATTCTCCTTTTTTTAATTGGTGATGAGCATGTAATAAAGAGGTGAAAAAAAGAGCTGCAAAACAACTGAGAAACAGATGTAAGTATTTCTGAATTAGATGGGAAGCCTTTTCTGCCAAAGGATTGTACACACCTGTACTTCCAGGACAGCATCCCTAAAAAATTCCTAATTTAACAAGTAGGTTTGAAACTTCTACAGAGTAATAGCTGACCTTGATAATCATTGATCAGAAAGCACTTTAGTGTGGAGCAATCCCCTTGTAATCCATGTGTAAAAGCTTTTACAGCACTCTGACCATTGCTGAAACAGTGGGGCTGGTATGGCTGGAAGGAAACAGTACTTATGCTCAGCCTCCACGTTCCCCTGGAGGAAATGACAGCAGAGTGTAAAATCAAGAATTTGAATTAACCAAGGCCAGGAAATCTCTAACTGGGGAATTCAGAATGTCTAAAATGGAGTGAAAAGCTGCTTCCTGAGTGGCTGTGCTCAGTGCAGTGCCACAAGCCACAAGCCAGCCCTGTCCTGAGCTGAGGGTGGTGAGCAACAAGCAGCTTTGCTCTGATGACAGTGCTATGAGTGCCTGGGCTGCACTGTGACATTCACTGCTTAACTGAGAGCACATGGTCACCTCAAGCTGCAGAGAGCGGAGCCTGAATTCCTCCCCTGCCCCACTACCGTCAGTACAAAAATCCAAACCCCAAAGACACATCATCATGCGTGATTTCCCAGACACACACCTGAGTTGGTGGATTTATTTGTTTCCTGCCTCACCACCCTGCACACTCCATTGCTGAATGCACCAGCAATGTTACTCTGAGGGCTTATTGTACTTGCTAGAATCACTTGCTACAAGCAAAGGAGTATATGACCTTTCTCTCCAGAACAGCTAGCAAGTTAGCTCTCCAAAACTGCATCAATTGGGCAGTGTCAAAAGAGAGAGCCTTCAATCTCTGCAGTAAATCTGTCATTCAGTCAGCATCCTGAGCAGCAGGATAAGGGGGGCATCTAACACCGAATTGATGTCAGATTTTATCTTTTATTTTTCTCCTCTTTGACTAGTCTAGACAGTGAGTCTCGCATGCTCCCACCTGGGGACACATCTGCTTGATCAGGCTCATGGAAATGAGCAGTGATGCACCTTGTGTGGATCACTCAGAGAATCTTCTGTGAGAGATTCAACACCTACATCATCGTCTAGAGACGATGACACCCCATCACAGGGTGGAGGCAGGGTGCCAAGGGGAGGGTGAGCTGATCTGCTCTGCCATTCAAACCAAGCTGACAAAGCCAGAGGCTACACACAGCAATGCTCAGTGGTGGAGGGCAAATGATTGCCTCAATGCCTCGACATAGGCAGTGGAGTGTATCCTGCACCAGACACCCAAACCGGCTGCTGCGATCCCATTAATGAGGACAGGGAGAAAACAAGCTGTGAATCTCTTCCACCATCTCAGTCTGAGACATTTGAAACACTGTCCTAAAATTCTTTGCCCTTCTCAATGTTTGCAGGTCACCTTTTTCATAAACTAGTTTCCAGCTAAACTTTTAATGACAAGTTAGGCACTTATGTGCTCCTAGGGCAGGGGAAGCCCCTGGGCCTGTGCCACTTTGCAATGTGGTGCTGGAGGGGAGACTGCTGGGCTGGGGGCCCCAGATCTCCACCAGCATCCCCTGCTCAGCTTCCTGATAGCACAAACATTGCACCCTCAGGCCTAACAGTAGGAAAGAAGTTTAAGATGTTTAAGATGTTTAAGATAAGTGGGTCAGTTAGCAAGGCTGCACAAATGGCAATTCCAGAAGGGTGTTGTTATTTATACAGCACCGCAGGGGTGGTTTGAATCTCCAGGTTTGAATCTGGAGATTCAAAGACAAATAAATCATGACAGACTCCTTCCCTGAGGGACTTTGTAATGTACAACTCCAACTCTCACGGACGGTAAATGCTTTCTATGAGGTGATTAGTGCTATCAACTCCCACTGACTTTATAATAGACACAAGGATGCTCAACACCTTGAAAGACTGCCCTTTCAAATTACTTTCATCTTCAGCAGTAAGACCATTTACACAGTTTAAACATAACCAAGTAGGAAATTATAACTATACCGAAGAACAGTATTCTGCAAAGGACATGTGGAGGACAGGACCTCCTAGATTTTCATCTCCAGCTACTATACTACAGGGATTTGCAGGTAGGAGATGGACATCTCTGAGGGGTTGAACAGAAAAGTGACCTCACATGAGTGTGCAGCAAGACACAAGGGAAAACACCACAACCAAAGCTGACCTTCAGCATGGGCTGGGACAAGACACCTCTGCTTTAACTTCTTCATTTGGGGTTTTTAGATTGGTTCTTTTATCATTTCCATTTCAGTTGCTCCATAAATGTTAGTTGTGTAATAGTCAACCATCCACAGCAGAAAAATTCGTTTCCTAACAAATAAGTGATCCAGATGGAAGATTTGCAGGAGTGTCCTAGATCTTCAGACTATAAATCTGATTCAGCTGCTGCCTTCAAGTTCAATCTTTTAATTAAGTTTTCTCACTTTTATAAGTGTTTTTGTGTTGTGGGGGGGGGTGGATTTATTTGTTTTGGGCATTGAATCTTGCAGCAATGGGGTTGCCTTTTTTTCCCCACAAAAAAGGCAGGTAATTTAAGCTGCTTCCCCATGTAATGATTGACATGCTATAATTCCATAAAAATTTCAACAGAGAGACAGATCAATCCTTATAAAGAACCTTATCTTATGGGATTTGTATTGTTTGAGGCAGATAGTCAATGTAATATTTATGTTCTCTACTTATTAACACCTTTGATGACTAATGGTGAAGGTTATTTATTGTGAGGGGGTGTTAATCAAATTGCCTATATTTTTGTGTAGACAGGGAGAGATTATGATGCTGTTCTGCCAGCTGGTACAGAAACAACCCTTCAAATCACTAAGAAAATAAGGACGTTCTAGTATGTGCAGGAGGAAAAATACTGTTCACCTTTTTAGCACTTTCCATTGGGAGAGCTCAAAGAGATGACGCTCTTTTGAAGAGATCAGGGATGGATGGGGAAGAGACAGTGTCCATTAGAGTCAATTAAGTTACTCTTTAAACTTCAAAGTGATCTGTGTCCATGTTCAAATCTTACAAGCAGAGGGACAGAGAAGTACAGCCACCGTGGGTTTTGACATCACAAAAAACCCCGTAAGAACCTCACTGTGAGCAATGCCTACACGTAGAGAAGCAGACACAGGCCCTGCAGCCTACATGCCTCAGGAGCAGGATCCACTTTTCTGTGCTTCCCTCTCAGCTGCAAAGCTCCCCGCAGCACACATACATCACTCATATTACCCTGTTCTATAAGCAGTTGAAGGTGTGAAATACACTGAGGCTTTCACATCCAATTAACCCTAGAAAGGGATAGGACAACTCTAATTTTTCACATCCACAGCTTCAAAAAGTTTCAAAAGTAAATCCTGCTAGTACAAGAACTGCTTCTAATTCCAGAGACAGTAATATAAATATAGGTAGTGTCCTAAAAATAAACATCTTCCCAGGTGGATAAAGACAGGAAGAGACAAAAGAGAGGTGTGAGCTTATTTACAGACCAGTGCGAAACTGCTCAAGGCTTTCCAGCCTCGTCAACCTCTGCTTCCCAAAGGGCTCCTTAAACATGTTATTGTTTCCACTGGGATTTCATTCCAGTGGGGGGAAACAATCCATCAAAGATATTTTCTGCTCTAAAATGCTGCTTGCCTTTATGAGGTAATAATAAACATATTCATATTAAATTTTATTTCTGTGAAAGATGCACAGCAGCAGCATATATACGAGCAGTTCTTCTGACTTAAGTTACACATTTTCCAAATTCACTTTAGAAACCAGATTTCCTTTCTGTCTTTCATTTCAGACAGGGCTAGATTTCAAATGAGGAATATCTTTTGCAGGTGTAATTTTTGCATAATTAGGGCACCCCCATCTGTGCACCAGCCTTGAGAAGAGAGATACAGGCTAAATCCCTGTGCTTTCTTCTGCCTCTGTGTGGCTGCATATCAAAGACCTAGAAAATATTCTGCACCCTAAATTCAGTTAGAAGGTTGAAAAGCACGATAAAGGCTCAGGGCTTCAAAAGCCGTACCTGAGCGCTCTGCATTAAGCATCACATCTTCCATTTGATAATCTCAAATTACTTTGACTACTTGCTACACAGATCAGACTGAGATTTCTGCTCCTAACTTGTTAAAGCCACCTCGCGGTCACCAGCACTGCTCAAGACAGCAGTGAGAGCACTGCTTAGAAACTCGTCCAGATAACAAGAAAAAAGGCATAAAAGGATGTAAGTTGTGTTGTATATGCATTGTACAGGCCACTTGCAAAAGTCAGAGTTGTGAAAGCCAGAGGGGGAAAACTGAGCACGTGTGTGTGCATGTGTGCATATATATGTTTATACCATCCATACCTAGAGAGGGACACGCATACATAGATGTGGATAGTATAAACCTGTCAGATTCCCAGCCTGTGTAAAAGAAGTGCAACACCACCAGCAATTGAGATAGACAATTTTTGGGAACACATTTGTGTGGAAGGAGCTTTTTGCTTTGCCATCCATATCTGTGAGATACCTGGCTTTCTACAGTATGTGGCCTCACATGTATTGCTGTGGTGTCCTGGATGGCATTTATTGTGTGTCCAGCAAAAGGTCACATTGCACCCATGGCATGGCTCCTTTTGGCTGCCACCTGGTTAAGATGTTGTGAGTGACACAGTTGATTCCAGGGGTTGAGTAATGCTGTGCTCTTCCACAGCAAATGAAATGTGCTTTCCACTGTAACTCCTGAAAACCTCAAAGTCCCCAATGCATTTCCACTTAATATATCTGCAGTGGAACTACCATCCCAATTTTACATTGGATTTGCTCATACTGTGTACCAGAATACAAGACTTTCCTGTAGACCTGCTCCTCGGTATGTGACGAGCAGCCAATGAACAAACAGCTTTTTGCCACCCACCTGCTTTTGTGTGTGACTCCAGTGCTGTTTCACAGCACCTGAACTGGGCAGAATGGCTGCTGCTGGCAGAATAGTGGAGATGATAACATTTTTTATCTAATAGCACTTTATTTGTTTCTATTACATACAGCAATAAGGTTTCATAATTCAGGCCATTGTATGCATGCTGTGCCCTGCCAAATAATACAGTTTAAATTTCTATGAACAGGCATAATATATCACATCTCTGTGTCCACAGGATTCTTCCTTTATCCATAATATGCTTTTGAGCAGTTTTTATTTGCAAATGAAAGTGCTTGAGAGGCATTATCTCATTTAGTTAGACCCTGAGAAAGGCAGATATGGCTTGAGCACTGGCTGGTAGTCATCTGTCTTCCAAAGTGTAACTGCTTGCAAATTTAGGAAAGCAGTTTAAGTGGATTTGGCAAAACACACAAGGTAATATTTACACTTCTGTGTACACAGATCTGTCCTTAGATGTATTTAGGATTTTTTCTAAGTCTAAGAGTTCTGCTATTGATTTGGATACTCAAAGGTTCCCTTGCTATTGAGTAGATTTAAAAAACACTGTGCCATGGGTTCTCCAGTGTCCAAATCCCACTGTCATGATCTACAATCAGTTGCTGGGTGCTCCATTTTGAACTGGATAAAGAAAGAGGTGCTTGCAGAGCACCCATCTGCACAGTGGGAGTTGGAGATCCTTCTTGGTTTAAACCAGTGCTGAGGACTGAAAGGTACCAAACATGAATTCATTCATCACACTGGAGGAAAATGCTGAGGAACCAGCTATTTCCTGTTCTCCTATGTTGCTGGTCAAACCTGGCAACAGGAGATACTTTCAAGCCTCCAGCTAGCAGCTATTCTCATTTCTGAAATTATATCGTTCTACAATGGATTATACCGAAAAAGAAACAAATCAAAAAATATAAAAAGACACAAAGGTCAATAAAACCTGTTTTGGAGTATCCATCAAGCGATGTTTACTGTCATGAAAAGGTGATATTTCTCTAAGAGCATTACGGACTGAAGCAGTTTGTGCTGTGATGCATGGGAAGCTCCAGGGATGTTGCAAACAATCCACAGCCTGGAGAGCAGCTCTCCACCTCGGGCCATCCAGGGCAGGAGGACAATAAATCCTCTTTCAATCCCATTCACAAGTCTTGGCACATCAGACTAAATCTGACAGATGAGATTGCCAGGAGTAGTATCTTATAAAACTCATCTTCTGCCCAGCTTCTCAACACCCTCAGCAGGAGATTCTGCACATTCACTTGGGCATCAACCAGTGACTCTCACTGTCCTAAACTATCCTTTAAATTTTGGGGGCTGAACCACAGGGCAGGAAAAGGGATAAGCCTCATGAATTAAATGGTTTAACTCTGAATGGCTGGGTCACTTCTAAAACAAATTTGGGAAACCTGAACCAGGGACCTCAAGACATCATTTGGTCCATGCGACCCCCACAAGCAGCAAAAACATACTCTTTTCACTTAAAAACTCTCATGAACATAGCTCCCAGTTTAGGATGGAGCTGTCAAAAATTAGCAGCCTCCTCCTCACCTTTTTCTTGTCTATAAGAAAAGAATGCCCTCAACTTCAAGACAGAAAATTTTCATCACAATCACATGCATGTGGAAATGCCAAAGTTTTCAGCGAGGTATACACCTGTCTTTCTGCCTTCCTACTGTCTCATCCACAAGGATGTATCTGGGTTTGGCTTGTTCTGCTCAGGGAAATTGTCATTTCTATTTAAACTACAGCAGTGGAATGTTAAAGAAAAACTAAGGTGCCACAGAGACTCCTAATCCTCACTGACTCATGGTTCCTTTGTATTGAGCTGAGTGCCCCTATTTTCCTAATTTCCATGCTCATAGTTGGCATTCAGCACATCACAGGAGATGCTTTTTGTTATTTTTTACTGTTCCCTTGAATCCCTAACAAGATGACAATAACCTGGCCCCAACAAATGTTCACAAATCCCAAATCTGGCTGTATATGTGCAGCCACAGAAAGCAAGGAGAGCAGGCAGCAGCAATGCAGGACAGAGTACAGGAGAAAACCTGACTGGAGCCACCAGGGCATGTGTAATTCCTGGACTGGTGCAGCTACACTCCATCCATAATAATATTTCTAGAATCTCTGACAACTGAGCCCAAGGCATAGGAGAAAAATTCTTCCTCTTAAATTAAGCATCAAAATGCAAAAGGATAAATCTATTCTGCCATAATGCATGGGAGTATAATACATCTGAATACCCAAGCATCAATTAAAAATCAGGCACTTCTAAGCATATTAACCAGGTAGAAAATATGCCTGGGTTGACTGAAAAGAATGCCCTGTCCACCCTTAGTAAGGCTCATTTATTCATTTAAAGAAATATAATCTTAAAAAACTTGCTCTAGCCTTTGATCTCCAGTCATCAGTACAAAAGGCATTTGGAGTACTGCTCAGACTTAATTAGCTTGCTCCTTTTTTATACATGATCTCAGTCACACTCTAATTAATCCATTTATAGTTTAAAATCTATCAGTCAAATCCCATACTTCATTCTTAAGACAAGTTCAGAAACGGATGCACTCCTCCTCCTAATTTGTTGCACTACAAGAAACATCTACCCCTCCTCTGGACAGTCCCCCTTTCCCAGCCAAGGAAAAACCCCAGAAAACAGACACCTCCAAGGAGTAACTGAACTTGGATCACCCGGAAATGGGGCTCCTCAGTACACAGAAGAAAAAAGGAAATATAAGCCTTATTTTGTAAAAAAGGAGAATGATGAAAAGCTGAACTCCACCTCCTGTATTGCACTGAGCCACTGCTGCACATAATGCGGAGAGCTGTCAAGAGATTTAATTAGGATACAAAATCCAGCGATTTAAGAATTCTCTCTCCTTAGAACATTCTTAGGGATTTGCTCAGAATTAGAGGATGGTTTAAACATTAAAGGAGTTTTTTCCCTTTAATGAGATCAGCTGCATAGTGGAAAATGAGACTTTATTTATCTAAATATCACATGAAGAACTGAATAATTTAATAACCTCACTCAACTAAATCCAGCCCAATATATTTACATGT
The DNA here is from genome assembly GCA_013400515.1 of Erpornis zantholeuca. Taxonomy (NCBI): domain Eukaryota; kingdom Metazoa; phylum Chordata; class Aves; order Passeriformes; family Timaliidae; genus Erpornis; species Erpornis zantholeuca. The sequence goes on from VZTN01037897.1 coordinate 67,093, forward strand.
CTTCTTTCTTCTGCATATAAAATACTTATTTTGTGTTTGACTTCCAATGTATAAACAATTTTTAGCCTTACAAACCATAAAGATAAATAATAAGAATTGTGTGTTAAAAATCAACAGCTATGTTTGCTAACAATAAAAACTCTTTCCGTTTATACTTATATTCAACTCTGAAATCACATGATTGTTCATTTATCTAGATCTCAGTGAACATTCTGGACATAAAAAACTTTCACCTCTTTTAATTGTGTTATGTACCATTCTAAAATCAATTCCTGTACATTTTAGATCAAGAATAGCCTTGGAATCAATAACAACCAACCGATCATTAGGGATCTAGGAATTGACTGAGTTATGCAGTTAAATACAGTTAAATACAGTTTTACAGAAAACTTTAATATTTCAAAGTCTGGAAAATAAAATCTAGTACATCTATTTCCTTTTGATACTGCTTTATCTATCACTAGGCTCAGGTTCGGGCACCCTTGCAAACATTTACTGTCTCAATGGAATGATCCATTTAGCTTAGGTTAGTTTAGTTCAGTAAAAGCAGTGCAATCAGTGCACCCATGAACAAGAGATGGACTGAGTGTTGGGGGAAAAAAAACCACAACAGGAGGATTTGTTTTCCTCTGCTGTTACATCAAAAAGAAATGGGTGTGGAAAACTGGAATCTAATAATTCAGAAAGGGAGGTTGCCCAAAAAGAATCAGTCTAGTTTATTGCCTAAAAATAGTATTTTAAACATTTTAAAATACAAGTATATTTGGATTAGTAAAAACCCCCAAACCTCTTCATCCAGCACAACTAGATTTATTTAACTAATACTAAGGCAATTTCACAGTGCAGGTTTTCTCCATTTTAACTGAAATCCAATTTCCATCCTTAGCAATTTTGGTATAAAGTACGAATGAAAAGTAACTTTTTAAATAAAAATAAAACTCCTCACTGTTTTCTAAGTGATTAAAGCCTAAAAGCTGCAAATAGGAGAAAGGAATTTCATGTTATGTAATTGCTTACATTTGAGTATAGTGTATTATCTTCCTGTCAAAACGGCCAGATTTGGTGTAAACTATGTCCTTTGGAAAATCATCATATCCTAAAGTTTACTAAACCAGACAAGCCTCACCTGTAAAAGGATCAAAAATAAAAACAAAAAACAAAGACACTTCTCATGTTAATGACAGAGACTGGATGGACTCTGTGGTGTGATGGTGTTAGGGTGCATCTGTCCACTTTGGTGCATCTCCTGTCCCCATGTAATTTTGTAGCCACGCATGAGCTCAGCAAATGGAAAAGCTTAATTTGTGCACAGCTGCCAGCATGCACTTTGCTCACCAGTCACCTTCTTAGAAGGAAAGCACGCACTTAAATTAATATTTATTAAGGACCCCCAATGGCACTGGCCAATTTTCGTGCTTCTACTTCAGCCCATGGCTGCCTCACAAGAGCATGGTATGAAATAAATCAGTGCCCCACATGCCATATCTGCTTCCCTGGCTGTAAGTTATTTGTGTGTGGTGGCAAAGTGCAAGCAAAATGCAAAATGTGCGTGGTGGCAAAATGCAAGGGGGTTTCCACCTCAAGTAGTTTCTCCCTTTCAGCTGCCAACAGTGTGTAGAGTGGTAGAGTATGGATTGCTGCTGTCTCTCACTGCTTCCTTCCAAGTCAAAGATGCTTCCCAGTTGAGTAAAGCAGAAGGAAATTAAGGGAGAGAAAGAGAGCAGGCTGCAAAGATGCACTGTACAGAATAAAGCCCTACAGTGCAGTGTGGGCTCAGGAATACCTTCAGTTGTGGGTTTCAATCACTTTTTTTTCAGGTAAGAACACTTTGGAGCATTTCTAACTCCCTGGTTCCTGCTGAGCCTTCATTTTGCATAGGGCTGGGGCAGGTGCAAACTCTCCCCTTGCAGGGCAGTGTTATGAGACAACTGGAGAGGCCAATATTTGGTGGTTTTGCTCCATGGGCTGCAAATGGCTTACAACAGAATCAAAAGAGAGAACAGAGAAATGGTATGATATAGGGGAGAATTCATCTCACTTGCAAGACATCTAAAAAGAAATCGAATGCATCACTCTCTAAATGTGTCTACATCTCAAAATTAACAACAAAGAGATTCATGATTAGCTCACATGAAGGTGTAAATGTAAACTTCTGAAGTAGGATCCATCAATCCCACCCACAACACCTTCAGAGAGTTGAGATCCTTGGGTGCCTTTGAGTTTCCTCAGTGCAGAGTTTTGCCATTAATAGCAAGCCAACATATTTAGGCAAAATAGCACCACACACTCTGCTTTAGAGAGGAAATGCCTTGGGAAAAAAGCATGAAGCATGAAGGAAGATTTTCAACAGTTTAGGCAAAATCTGATGGTGTAACCACCACCAACACATTTCAAACCTCTGTGCTGAGTAACTTAAGATCCCAAACTTTGGGTGCCTGACACACTAAAGTGCATTGTGCATTGCCTGGCAGTGTGGTCACCAGCACAGCAAGAAGCTTTGCTCTCCAGCAGGCTCATATCTAGAGGTTTGTCTGTAGGAGAACAAAACCAGGCCGCACTTGGCATGAGGGACATGCAAGTCCCTCCTTTGGCAACCTCTGCTTGCATTAGCTTAGAACTGGGGGAAATCTCTAAAGACAATACACACAGATTAGGAGAAGGGAAGGAGCACAATCCTATTTATGCCAGGACAAACTGCAGGAACAGTGAGAGGAAAAGCTGGGAATGAAACCATCTCAATTCAGAAGTCAACCATTCAGGTAAAGGACTGTCCTTCCTTTCCAAAAGAAAAGATAAAAAAGAAAATTATATATTTTTTTTTTTTTAAGAGAGTACCTGTATATGACAGTATAAGCAGTGAGAACACAGCATCAATATTGGTATATAGATCTTTAAAAGATTGATGTTCTCAGGATACAAATAAGGAGCTGACACTTTCCGAGCACTAGCACAGCAGTCTCAAGATGAACTGAAAATGAGACTCTGCTATCAGTAGTTCACTTCTGATGCCAGGTTCTCATAGTCTGCTTTTCATTTTCATCAAGCCTACTTCATTACCGCAGCCTTGATGCAAATTAAGATGAAGTCATCATTCTCTAGACAGATACACAATTTTTGTTAGAAAGGCGATGAACCCAGTTCCTGTTCCTGCAAACAATTATGCAGTGAGCAGTCTAATTTTCTACAGATGGCTTAATGAGGCTGCATATGCATAAAAAGTTACCCATAGGCATATTTGCAATAGAAAGGCCATGGTTATCTCTTAGCTGCAGGGTCTTCCAGCAACCCACGTGATTACCATTGTGGAGAGCAACAAAAGCAATGCTATGAATGCATCTTTAGAACAAATATTTCTTAACTGGGATTTACTTTTACACCTGGTGCTAATATTCTTGATGGAGTATCATTCATGGAGAAAGTTCCTGCTCTGTGTGGGGATGGATACACCAGCATGGGGACACAGCCAGCCCCAGCCTCTGTGATGACCAAAAGTTCACAGAGAGTTCTGATGCCGGGACAACACTGGTGGCTGAACTGCAGAGCTGGCATTGTACAGAGGTAGCCAGAGCACCTTAAATCCATTCTCTGGGACCAAGAGAGGGATGGACAGAACCAGGTCCCCTCATGGACTGAATAAGTTGCCACTTCTCAGCTTCAAACACATCTCCATGCTCTTGGCTGCATGAAGACTTTGGCATTGAGCTGGTAGGGAAAGATGGCCACCTCTGTGGGATCAATCACCCCAGGATGGTGGGCTGTGTCCAGGCAAGGGAAGTGTCAAAACCAGACATGTTTTTGTCATGGGGATGGAAGTAGTGCTCATGGGGAAAGCTTCATCATCCTGGTAATGATAGCAACTGCAGAGCATGCCCAGAAATGTACCAGGGGCCAGTCAGGACTTTATCCCAGCAACAATTTACAGTTTTTCTCAGACTACAGTGGAATGTTTCCAGGACCAAGTTCAGCATTACCACTCCTGCCTGCTCTCAGCAGGTGTCTTTAAACTGCTTGGAGACTGAGGACATTTTATCTGTTGTAACCCTTTATTCTTAAAAAAGCCAGCTGTGATAATTTCCACCTCTTCTATGTAATTTTTATCCAAATTCTGACTGCAAATTGCATAGGAATACATTTTCTCACTTTACTCATGTATTGCCTTGCCGCTCTTTAATATGGAGGCACATCTCACAGGGATTGAGAAACAGGAATCACTGACAGTCACATAGATGTCACATGTTTTCACCACTTTAGGATTGGAATGACCAAGTTGCCACAAGTAAGAGACAAGTCAGGCCCAGGTATTCTGGAGTGAGACAGAGAGGCTGGAAACTGTTCCCTTGCTGTCTGCATAGAGCATGGACCCTGCAGCTACCCGGGAGCTGCATAAGGAGTACATGGCCCAGGGATCTTCAAAGAGACCTTGAAAGGAAACAGCTGGTGTTTCAAACTCCCCTGTGTGTTTCTGAAAAACTGCATGAAGCATGTAAAAGGAAAGGAAATATTTGTCTTTAAAAAGGAAACAAAAAGTCGTCAAAATCTTGGAAGATGTGACACCATACAAGAAAGCAGATAGAAGTAGTTCTTGGAAAATATATAACTCCATATTTGTTCCATAGGTTCCCACATTAGACCAGGAGCCAGGAAGACTCCCTGCTTTGCACACAGACCAAAGAGCTGCTAAGGGCTAGTGGATGAAGTGGTGACTGTGAGCTGCAACACACCTGTGTAGGAATGGATAACAAAACCCACCGAAAACCTGGGGGAACCCCATACAGGAAAGAGAAGTAATACGAGAAATGCTGCCATATTTGTATCTGCAATCCAATTGCACTGCAAACACCTGTAGAAATTAGAACTGGAAGAGACTGATTGGATAAGTCGAGTGTTAACAAAAATAGCACTGTAAAACACCCATCAATTGGAAAGTTGTTCTGTTATGTAGAACAAATAGATCTCCTGGCTCTGGACCCAGAACTGTTGTCACAATAATTATGAGTGAGCGAGGCAAAATCCATGGTCTGTTACACAGCCGAGAAGGAACCTCTCAAGGCCCATTACCAGCACAGGGTTAGACCTCATTAACCCTTGTTAAGCCAAGGAGGATTATATGTTGCAAACCAGATCTGAATTTGGCTTTAGATTTACTGCTTGTTTACACTAGCAAATCAAACAGACTATTTCTGCTTCCAGACACCCTCACTGACTGCTCTACGCTTCCCTGGGAAAATTCTAATAAAATAACTGCTGTTCTGCATTGGTGCAGCTCTTTCAGTCCCACTCAGACTGGTCTAACCACAGGTCTCGTGATACTCCGCAGACAACTCCAGTCTCCCTGCTCATCTTTCAGGATATTCTGGGGAAGTTTGGCCTCCTGGAGTCTGCATGAGCTGAGGAGCAGCCAGTTCCTCTTGCCTCCTCCAGAAGCTGCAGTAGATGATCATTGCTTTGAACTCTGACGTCACAGGTTGCATTTGATGAGTAAACTAAATGCATTTTGGAAGTCCATGTTCTCTGCTGTTGAATAAAAAGTGCCTGGCATGATTTAACTTGTTCTGTTCCCAAACGATTTCCTAGCAGGGAAGCACAGGCCATGTGCTATTTCCTATAAACAATTTGCATGTAGCCACCCTGCTCTGGAGGCTAAACCATGGTAGAAGCAAAGAACTGGCTGCCCTGTGCCAGATGGCCTCACTGCTAGAAAACAGTTTGAACCACATTCAACTTGTTGGTCCACATGCACTCTCAAGTCCAAGTTCAGTGGCTTTCTCAATAAGATGGTGATTAATCAGCCCTATGCTGCAGTATGGGAATTACTTCTTGTCACCTCACGTGAACACACACATAGAGATGCTGACTTCTGGTCATGGCTCTCCTTCCCCATCCAGAGATCACTGCATGCCAGACGGAGAGGGCAGTCCTGCACAGCCTCCACGTCCTGCTGGAGAGTAAACTAAAGTCCTGCCCCCATCATTTTATAAACATAAACCCTACAGCCTTCTGGAAAAGCTGAGACAACGTGAAGGCGAGGAAGGGACAGGGAGGATGATGAGAACAGGAAAAGTTCAGGTGCAAACCAGATCTGCACTTAAGCATCCCCCAGTATCTATAGCTGGGGAGCTCAGCTCAGCGCATTTCTAAGGGACAGGGTGATGTATATCCATCCCTACATGCTGTGCGAACAGCAGTGACTCCGAGGGTAGCACCAAGACAATCAATCTGCCACAGCTGAGCACATCTAGGTCTGCTGCTGTCACTGGGGGATTCGAGCAGTTGTGCTTTGGGAAACAAAACAAACAGCAGCACACTTCTGTACACACCAGCTCAGACAGCTCATCAAAATCAAACCAGACAAGCGAGGACTGCTCGACCTGGAGGATTTAATTAGAGTTGGCCTCCCTCCCCAAACCATCTGAAGGGTTCAGAGTTTTATTCTTACGATCTTGTAAATTTACTGCTCTGATTCAAAAGGAAAATTCACAATCTTAAATGTCAAGAAATTATGTTCAATTTCCTTATGGTGTTTTGACCTTCTCAACATGAAGGAAGTAACCCTTAAAGAACAAGTGAAACAGGGCTGCAGAGAATATTTATGTGAATGGCCTCTGTAAGCCTATAAAGACAAGGCTCCATGCTGGGGATATCTCATCCATCTCAGACTCAGGAGATACCTCCTCATTTCAATGGACAAGTGTAGAACAAATATCAACATTTTTCAAAGGATTTGCAAATACAGTGAATGAATAATCCATCGAAGTCCAGTTTAGATATCAAAATGGAAATTCAAAACCAGTTCTTTTCTAATTTAAATTATCTTTTAAATTTACTGTACAAAACCAGGAACTGGGTCCTCAGTTTTTCTGTCTTTTAGTGATATGGCATCTCATGCAGCTGAACAGGGCTATAGCATGACTCTGTGAGAAGCACTCTGACATTCCTGGGTGAATTTTGGATAGCTAGCAATTTCTAGAAGCAAATAAATCACTGAGTTTTACTTTGAGCACTGCCAAAAATGTCTTCCAAGTTGAGAGGGAGTTCGTATTCATTAAATAATAATCCAGTTTCTGAAAAGGAGAGGGGGATTTCACCACGCCATTTGTAGAAAGAAACTTACCAACAAAAATACAGAAAATGTGAAAATCTCATCTCATCAATTATGAATACACTCTAAGATGAAGAGGACAGTTCAGTGCAACTGCAACTAGAAGTGCATTTGTTTGCCTGTTGGTAAGTACCAATCAGCCACTACAGCACTCCTTCCACTGTGGTCTAGTGTAGCAGAATTTTTGAGGGAGTGTGGGCCTGATTGTCTGATAGATGAGCTTTGAATTATTTTAGTTAGGCCTCAGATTTTCGGCCTATGTTGAAGTATTAAGACCTGTGGTGCAGCAAGAATTTTTATTAAAGTGTGTTTGGTTTTAGATAACATAGTTATATTGTAATCATAGTAACCATTTTAAGATTGAATTGCTTTGAATTCTTTTTCACTTTGTGTACCAATTAAAAAGCACCTGAATTTGTAAACTATCTGACCTCTATATAACCCGACATTTTGAGATAATAAAGAGAAAAACTCATGATAAACCAAATTGGTTCACATCGTCTCTTGCTCTGTCTCAGCTCCCCCACATAGAGTTCCTGGCTTTTTTCTTTAGTCTAGTTCAAATCCAGCCTCTGAAAGTTATTATTCACATGCAATATCCGACTTCCATGAACTTATATCCATCCATCCATCCATCCATCCATCCATCCATCCATCCATCCATCCATCCATCCATCCATCCATCCATCCACAGGCTTTTAGAATGGAAGGATGCCCACATGCCAAAAGCCACCATCATAACCTTCATCTGCACTGGTCTCCTTAGCTGCAAGGCTGAGGAAGCAAATGTGCATGGAAGATGAGTGTCTCCCTTCCCATTCGAGCCCACCTGGCTCACTCAGGGCCTCTATTGTGTCTCAGCCCAGAGGTAACTCAGGGAAATGTGCCCAAATGACTTGTGGAAGAATATGAAACTGTAGACATTGCATACCAACAACTTGCAGCCAGTCCCATCTAAACTGTCTGGGGATTTCCACAGAGATAGATAAAGCCTCACTTCCCAGTTTGTGCAGAGTTATTTCAACAATTGTCACCACCATTGCATGTCAGCTATTCAGCCTTCCTTGCAGGACATGATACATGGAAAGAGGATCTCAGTGCTAAGGAAAACCCCTTCTTCCTGTTACAGCAGTGTTGCTGCTGCTGTGGTACAGCAAGTGGGGGTGAAACTCAGCTCCTGCAAGAAATCTGTGGTTCCAATTTGTGTTGGTTTTCACCCACTGCAAGAGATCAATGAGGAGCAAGAGCAGAAGAAAGATGGCCTTCACTGGCATGAAGTTTTACAAGCATCCTCCTGCCATTTCAGCCAGCTTGCACATTTCATAGCATTGTGAAGTTTAAAAGCCATGGGATAGATCTGTCTGGCAATAAATTCAGCCAAAGGCAATCTCTTAAAAAGCCATAATTACGTAAGGCTGTGCTTGCTCATTACAATGAAGGATGGAAAATACAGTATGCGTCACATAGTGTAATTCAAAATTGATTTCCTATCGTGACACATTTTACAGAGGCTATTCTGCACACTGTTTTTGCCATGGTATAAACCAGGACTTTTCTTCCCTTTCATCTTCTGTTTGCCCAGTGCAGGAGACTATTTCATGGCAATGCCTTCATCTCTGCTGCACATCGAAAGCAAAGATAAGGGAGGAGAGCTGCTCCTATCCTGGCAGTTCTCCATCATATTTTAAAACCCTTCCTTGAACCAAAAAAGCACATCACTCATTTTATTTTGCTACTCGTCAAAGAAGAGCTGGTTGCTAACAGCAAAAAGAGCCACTTGTGAAACATGCCAGCTCCTGGTCTCATCCTGCCAGGAGCTCTGTCATCTCAGCTCCCACCGACGCTCTGCTTCCTACAAGAATATGGACCGTGCAGGATTGGCCTCTCTTAGAGACTCAGATGGTGCTACAGTTACATGTTTCTACTTTGAAGACTGTATAAAAGCCCTGTCACAACATCCTCAGTTTTTCTTTCTGTTTATTTAGGTTTTACCTTTTCAGTTGCTTCAAATTTGTAATCTTTTTTGTGCTAATGCTGCTAAATAGGTCTTTATATCCCAAAAATCACTTTAGCACCAACACTGATTGGCAAACTCCTTGTCTGCAAACTCAAGAGAGATGCCAAGGGCTATAGTGTAAATTATATTTCCTACATTTGATCTTCTGTTGGATGCTGCCCTTGACATTCCTGTGCTGTACCTGTACACCTTCACATGTTTGTCAAGTTGGTGTTAAGTGCACACCCAGCCATTGTCACATCTAGAGGAGTCACTTGAGTAAGGTCACCTGGTGCAAAACCATGCTAGGACCATGCTAAAGCAAACAGCCAACGGGGCAGAGCAACCCTGGGTGGCTCAAAGTCTTCTTTGCTCACTCCAAATCCCAACACCGTGGGGCTGGGAAGGCCATGGGCTTAACTCGGTGATGATTTCTCTGTGTCACAGCCTTTCCTTGAGCCTGCCCTATCAGCTGTGGTTACACTGCAGTGTGTGAAATACACAGTCACACCCTCCTTAGTAAATCCAGGTCTCTTATATGCCCTTGCCTCCTACATGGCACACTTTAAACCCTGCCTGCAGGACCATGGAGGCAGCTGGGTTCCCAGGTAGGGAGAGATCTGCCCCAGTTGGGCTCAGGCACTGTCCTGCTCCTTGTACCAGGACCAGGCTGCCAGGGCAGGACTGAGGAGATCACACAGACACTTGGGCTTCACCTGCTACAAAGAAGCTGCAATTCCCCATCTTCAGAGCTTGTATAAATCATGATGAGATTATTAAATGCCTCAGGTCCAAGGAAAATTGGACCTTTTATTATTTCTATTTTTAGAAATAATAATGGAACTATTATTACTTCTATTCTGTACGAGAGAAAGCTCACAAACTCAGCAGTTGGACTGGAGCAACTCAGGAAAACAAAGCAGCCTGACAGCCATACAAAGCCTGTTGGGGTGCAGCCCTTGAAATCCTGCCCTGTGCTTGAGCTACAGCACCATACTTGGTCCCTTTTGTCTTCCCAAAATAGCAGCTAGCAGGGCTGGAGAAGAATCAATTCCCAAGTAAATCTCATGCAAATTGGAACCACACAAAGGAGGCTATTAAACTGCAATGGACATCAGCAGCACCACTCTCAGACCTGCATGACATGTTTCAAAATAGGCTGATATTAATTAAAAACTGGTCTTGATTTATTTATATTTCTTTCCACTGTGCTTTGTTATTTTAATCACTGAAATACTGGCTGGTCACGACCCATTCCATTGTACAGTTTTATTCATAATTAATACATGCACATAATCTGTATTAAGATACATAAAAATAATAATGGAGTCTTACCATCAGTATAAAACTACAAATTAGGTTTTGTTTGTAGTTTCAATTTGTCCAATAACGATATTTAAACACATCTGAAATTAACCAGCACAGATGTTAATCAGAAGAGGTCTGCAGTACCTTTGCATGAGTAATACTACATGAAATAATTGAAATTTCACATTTATGCCACACTTTCCATTTCCAAGGGATCCCAGAACCTATTAATAAGTACATCAGAACAGATATATTTTGTAGTATGTTGCCTTCCTGTGACAACTTCCTTCCATGGATTTCAGATCACTTAACAAACAATAACCAAGCCTTCAGCATCCTGTGTGCTGCTGCACAGCCACAGGGATGGGCTCTGCTGAGGGCACCCAGCCCTGAGTATGGGGCAAAAGGCAGCAGGTCACAAGAAAGGCTGACATGGCACGGCCTGCCCCAATTCAGCAAAGATTTCTATTTAATAAAATACTTAATCATGCATTTAAGAGAGCTTTAATGGATGTAAGCATGGCCTCAAGCATCTTGCTGAATGGGAGTGTGGGGAGAAAAAGGACCTGGGAAAAGTGTGGTGCAGAGTATGAACACTAGTGGCCCATGAAAGCAGCTCCTGCCTGCCAGCTCTTTGTCATAATTACTTCAGGTACACGTGAATAGTCCCAGTAAGTTATTTTAGCTGTGTTTTACAAGTAATGAAAATAACTAAATACCCTCAGACCCATCACCATTTTTTGTGTTTCATAGATCCCCACATCTTTAACAGGTCTTGCAACTCAGCTTTCTTTTCCAACTGACAAATTTTTCAGCTGACAGTTTCCAGCAGGGACTACCTTTTAAATCAAGGATTGTTCTCCAAAACTGGCTGCACTGAATGTTCTTACTTAGCAGCACTGTCTGTCATGGATAGACATGGCTGGGTGAAGCAAGGGGATAATGTCCCACCCCACTCTCTGATTGATCGTTCCCAACTTAAGTTTTTGCTGCGCTCAGCTAAACCCATGGAGCACACCAATCCATGGACACAGCTTTGGCAGCCTGCCACGGTAACCTCTCTTTTAGGCATGAGGAAGAACTGACTAAATGCAATTCCCTTTAATGTCCTAAAGCTTCCTGTATCTGTAATAATGATTTTGTTTAAAAGTACATGATTTGGGGATCATGATAAAAACAGATATTTTGAGAAAAAGATTTTCACATAAACTGTTGGTTACAACACTAAAATAACTCAAAGCTCTGTTCAGAAGCCTGAAAATCATATTGATTTGCGGGCAACATAATAGCCATTGAATTTTTGTTTCTGAAGCACTAACTCAAAACTAATTTTTCTCACATCATGTTACAGAGGACACAGACAATTCTGTTTAAGGCTTTAGTTTTTTTTTTTTTCTCCTGTGTGAGGAGTAAAAGATCATATTAAGAGGTCTGGGAGATCGTAGCAGACTGAAAAATGATTATCTTTGTCCTTTAAGAAAATGAGAGCAGGGCCTGTTAAAGTCCATAAATGTCCATCAGGTGCTAAGCTGAGGACGTAAAACCTTCCTCCTTCTCTCTAAGCTCTGTACTGACAGCAAACCATGTTATAATGTGTAATGATTATTTCAGGCTAAGATTTTCTTTGTCTTTTACTTTTTCTTAACAAAAAATGGAAGTCTATGGTTAATTCTTCACCTGCAACCAGTCTCAGCTGAACTCAGAAGAGGAAAAATTACATTCTGTATTTTTCTGCCTATTATTAAGTGCTAGTTTCCAGTTTTGTTTAAATGCCAGTTATCAGGATTCAATTTACCCCCTCCGCAGGGGATGTCTGGTATCATTCTGAGAGTAGTAACTGCAATATATTATGTTAATTGAGCTCTAATAAGCTTCACAGTGCTTTTGCTTCCAAACAGGAATGGAAATGTCATTTTTTAAGCAGAGTGCACTAAGCAGCTCCCTATACCTGCATCACCTTATTTCTGAATCTGAGAATATGGGGTAGCAGCACAGATGTCATGAGCATTACAGAGAACATAAGGAAAACCCAAAAGGTCTAACTACTATTGACACAGTCTTCTCTAAATCCCAACCCTATTTAGGAAACTAGGAAATCCCACATGAAGAGTTCTTTTCATCAAGATGGCCTTCCCTGTCAGCAGCTTCCAATGAACTTTAAATAATGAATTTTAAGGCTGTTGTCCCACATAGCATCAATCTTAAAGACAAGGAGTCTCCAGCAGTGAATGTCTCTTTTGTTTAACTCTCAGTAGAACTGTATTTCATGCAATTAATGTCAGACACTGCTTGTGCATTTTGATCATTTCATTTACTTACAGCACAAGAAAGGACCATGACCACAAATCCAAGGCATCTTTTGCACAAACTAAAATTTGGCAGTAAGCCTTCAGGGTTATGCAGGCTTTAGCAGACTGTCAGGGATAAACGAGGATTATACCAGTTACTCTAATTAATATTTTGTTATTAGACAGACTAGGGATAATGACCTTTAAAGACAAGCAAGAATTCCCTCCTGTGTCCAAAAGAGATGAATATATGCAACTGCATGCATTTGTTTCAGGATAGATTTTGAGTATAAGACATCATGGCCACCATATATTTCTCATTTTGGCATGACAAAAATTTATTAATAGGGAAGTTGTAACGCTGCTTCGGTTTCAACCTTTGCGCATGAACAACCCTCTCCCACCACCACCTGCAAAACAAAAGCCCCAGAATCTTCATTATTTACACTGTTTTAATAAAGGCAATGGTACCTCGAGAGAACTTCTGGCTCCTACCACAGACTGTAGCTGTCAGTACCAAGCAAACAGCCCTGGGGAGGAGCGGTCCCATGTGCATGATGGGTTCCCAGCTGCAGGTGTACAGCTGCCAGAGGCCTGAGGCTTGGGAGCCTCCAGCAGTCCACCACATCTGCCCTGGTGCCCACCCTGCTGCCTCGCCAGCTGGTGAGGCTGAGCAGAGCTGTGCTACAGGGTTCCACACCATTGACCCCTTTCAATTTTGGATTTTGAATCTGCAGTGATCAGTAAATGGTGTCAGGCCAGTTTCCAGCAGCATGCAACTGTTCCTCTGCCACTACTCATCCATGCAGACCTTTTCCCAAAAGCTGTCTCTCCCCATTAGGCCCATGCGCAGTTCTTCTAAAAAATGCACTTCCTCTAATATCCTAAGTGTCACCAGAAGGTGGCTGAGCATGACCCCCCAGCCAGCCCTCACCCTGCCTGTCCACAGTGGAACTACACTTTTCCAGGTGTTTTCTTATCACATCACTGAAGAAAGCTTCGAAGAAGTTTCCTGTTCTAAAGTAAACTAGCTTACAGTTTTATGGTTCATCTCTTAGCCATTTAAAAATAATAAAAATACGTTGTCTGGTCCTTCACTTTTCTCAGAAACCCTTCTGGGGACAATACTTTCAAACAGGTCCGTTTATGGGGTTCACCAACCCCACTGCACATTCAGGCCAAACAAAGAAAGGACCCCCTTTCTTCCCTTCCAGACTTGGAAGGCATTATTTAAAAAGATAAAGGTGAAGATCTCACTGGGACAGTACAACTTTTAGAAAAGTAGAAGCACTTCATGTTTCCCCACAGAGATCCCAAGTTAAAATCTCTGCTGGTACAAATTGGCCACCCGTATTAATTTTAGTAATAGTCAAACGTGGACACATCTGAAGTGTGGTAGCTCTAGTCCTGCTTCAGCGTTAGTTTGATCTTGCTCCAAATCAGAGGGGCAGTGATGAACCCACAAGCATCAAAGCATGCCCATCAACTTCCTGCTGAAGTTAAGAACATGATCAAAAGCTTTGCTGAATTAAGTCTGTGATGATCAGCCCAATCTAAATAGGGAAACTGTGCACCTCATGCAAGGGGGAAGATGGTGTTCACTGGGAAGAAAAATGTATAATAAATCTCCTCAAAATTCTGCCTTGCTCCAGCAAAGCTGTGCTCACACAATATCTGAGCAAAGCCAGGATGTTTTCTGCTGAGCTGGGGCTGTATGGTGGTATCTCATTTGCAGGAATATGCAGCTCTTCTCTTGATGAATAAATGTTATTGCTTGTTTGTTGTCAGAGTTATACAGGGCACTGGTACACGAAGTTATTTTTGGGAATGTTGCATCTTCTATGCATCATACCCAATCACTAGCACATCTTATCTTGCAGACAGATATTAAATATAAAGCTGTTGTTAAAATAATTTAATTTATTATATAGCACACTCATTTAAGAAATCACCGTTGATTTTTTTAAAACCACAGGGGGACGTAATTAGATTTAGTAGGTAGCAAAGCTCCTTACTGATGGTGTAGAGTCCAGGTTTTCAACACTCTATACGGAAACTTGCAGAAAAATAAAAAGAACTTTTCCATCTCACCAGGCACAAAAATAAATAAAACAAAATCAACATTTCACCAAACACATGAAATTAAATACGTGTTTGCTGGCATGTGCTGTGAGGGTGTCACTCAGGAGAGCATTTAAACACATATGCTTGTATTTAATGAGTTATGTAAGACTTAGGAGTAGGTTTAACTTTGAGCATGTGTGTGTTTTGCTGCACAGGGGAGGTGTGGTAAACCAGAGTCTCAGGAGCCGAAGCACCCCAGGGGAATGGGGCTCAGCAGTGAGGAAAGCCAAGTGTGCCTTGCTCCTGGAGAGCTGCTTGGCAATTTTCATGGCTCATCCTTCGTGTTTCATAGGAAACATGCACAGTAGTGCACTTCAGCTGTGCTTGCCAAAAACAGTCTGCTGCAGCCATGTGGTGGTCCTCGCTCTGCGAGGAAGAACAGCCGATACCTCCTTGTCTCGCAGTAACTCTTACCCCTTTAAATCAAGTTGACTACAATACATAAATCCCCTTTTTCATGTCTGTGGACAGGTTAGCAGATGTTTTCAACATCCAGGCTGAAATCGTAAATGACGAGACAAATTTAGACCTCTGGAGCTTTGTGGGAGGCTTGATGTGGGAGAGGAGCTGTCTTCACCCATGCCTGCACTGCTGCCCCCATGCAGCCAACTGAGCTGCTTGTCTGCAGCTGGGGGGGGAAAGGAAGCCTGAACCTGAGAGGGAAGGGAAGGTGCCACAAAGGATAAGTCCCCAACTCCCCTGTGCCCATTCTTGACTTCTGAGCTGTCTCCTTGAATGTCTGATTAGATAGGGAAAGAAAAAAAAAAAAAAAAAAATAAACCCCACAACAGGGACCTCAGTTTCAGCTTTAAAAATAAGTTAAAAATTCATTGGTTTTTTTTAAAGGATGATCCATGTAAGTAAAAACAGTAAATTCTTCAGAGATTATTTAAGGCTTCTGTGTGGTCAGCTTTCCCCACATGATCCCAGCCTAAAGTAAAAACTTCACCCTGGCTGGATCCCTCCAGGTGAACCTCCTGTCCCAGATGATGTTTGTAACTCAGGTGCACAGAACTACTTTTCGCAGAGCAGTTGCACCTGGAAGCCCAGACAACAATCAGGAGCCAGCACAGACACTGGCATGCAAACACACAGAAAAGCCTGAGGAAGAGCTGGCAACTGCAAACACCAACAGCCAGAGGACAGGTCTGGAGGGGCTGCAGCAGCAATGCCAACACCAGCTGCTCAGAGATGGCAGAGGCACAGAGGAAAAAGGCATCCTTGTCCTGTTTCCAGATGGAAACATCTTCATTTTTAGTCTTGGCTGTTTTTTCCAAATAATTTTGTCCTACTAAGAGTTCTTCAATCTGGACACAGACAACAAAGGCCCCGAATGGGAACCAGAGATATGGCCTTGCCACCCCCAGTGGGGGACCAGCAGGACCATCTCTGCAGCTTTTATTACAGACTAGTAATGAAGTGGGGGGATGTTTTTTGCTCATTAAGAGGCAGAAGGAACGGGACTGCTGCTGTACCCCTTCCATACACACACAGCACTGGGCAGCTACTGAATGACACAATGCTCCCTCATTAGGGAAAGGGTCACCAAATGTGTCTGCCATCCTTCTGTTACTATTTCCAAACGAACTCAATTAAGTTAATTAATTTTTTTAGTGCAAGAAAAATGCCAAGGAAGAGAGCAGAACATTAAATGAGAATAAAAATAAAAGACTGGTCTTCCTTCTTGAACCCAGATCTGAAGATTGTTTGCTTTCAAATGAAAATAATTTTCAAAACATTAACTTACTTGAAGAAAATCACTAAGGGTTTTTCTCTGTGGCTGCTTAATTTGAAAAGTTACACCCACACTTCTCCCCACAATGAAGTATGATTAACGCAAAGCAACTCTCCTAAAAGAGGAATTACTGTCACACTTCTGTAATCTCAATCAATTATGGATACATCAAAAAATACAATGAGCTTACATTTAATCACTACAAGAGTTTAAAGAAAAGGTTATATTCTGTACTTTGAATATACATGGATATGGGCCTATAATTTTCATTGGGACTAAACTCTTTTAAGGGAATCTGGTAGGTAATTTACATATTAAGACATAATTTCATAATTTACTATTTTGTGTTTGTCTCCTGATGGGGTCTTTAAAATCAATTAAGATGCTAATTTATTAACAGTTTTGTCCACGTACCTCTATGTTTTGCCTAACATACAGCTTTCTAGAAGGTTGAGAAAGAAGAAAAGCTTTCCAGTTTTTGTAATCTGCCATAGATTTCAGTTAGAAAAGAAAAAGAAAGACAAACAATAATAAGGCAGATATACAATAAATCTTTAAATACAATTCATTAAATTATTTCCATTCCATTTCTGTTTTATTCTTTTTTATGTTAATGATTTGATGATTGCACCATGGAAAACCAAACAAACTTGGTTTTTTCCATTTTGAAGAAATGACAGTATGAGTGAAATTCAATGCATGAAAAACACGTTCTCTAGAAAAAGATTTTTTTTTTTAATTGGTGTATTAAAAGAACCTCAACAACAGGAGAAGCAGCCTTCTGTTTGTAAAATGGATTTAATTATGTCACTAACAAAATCATGGATGCATCTCAAACATCTTCAAGAAGTTCAATCAAAAGGAAACATTTAAGCCAAGAAGCACATGTATTACATGCACAGTGACAACACAAGATCCCTTTCCAGAGAAGAGTTTCACTGTGCCACGCCCTGTAAGGAAACCAGGCTGAAAAGATCTTCAATGCTTCAGTAAACTTTTCAAGCTAGTTAGAAGTTGTGTAAGATTTTAACTCTCAGAACAGAAACCGAGTGACCTCAAGCAGACAAAAAGCTTCATGTCCACTTTCTAACACACCTTTATGCAACCATTACAAAATTTTTATCATCTTTACTCTGTTGCACTCATTTAAAGCCAACATCCTAATCATCTCTGATACTAACTTCAGCTTGTGGTTTGCTCCCTTTAACACCTAACCACCTAGGAAGGTAACACTTTTCTTGCTGAGACATAGTTAACCAGAATTATCCTCCATCTGGATGCAACAGTCAACCACAGTAAAACTGAAGATGTTTCTTATTTTTTTGTTCCAGGTCTCTCAAAACTGTCACTGAATGAGTTCTTTTAAGACTCCTACAATGTACTTAAAGAGCATTATTGGACTGTTTCAGTTTTAGAAAAAGACACGTAAAAAAATCCTCCCTTTAGAAGTGGCTTCTTATTTGATGCTAAGAGGCTCTGAATTGCCTCTGGAGACTCCAGTGAGTTCATACAGATCACCTAAGCTGGTGATTGAAGTACACAGATCAAATGCAGAAAAGTGGGATGTGAGTATTCTCTGCAGGAGATGGAATTTCAAAGGTACTGCCTACCATTGTAGAAGTTTATCCAGGTGACACAGTCAAATAAATCAGGAAAAGCAGACAGTGTTTACACAGGCACATCCAAACCATCATGTCTGGGAAATTTTTCCCACTCCTCTGGATGTATACTCTGGCCACATCCCAGCTTGACATCGGGGAAAGTGCTAAATCCCACTGTCTCCTCTCCAGGTCCTGTGCTCAATGGAAGAAAACCGAGGTAATTCAGGAAACCCAAGTTATGCTTTTACACACTGAACGACTGGGACTTAGCACAGCCCGCTGTGCTTTGGAGCCAATTAAATCATTTGGGACTCCTCATTCGTGGAAAGTTGAAAACACTTGGCACCCAGGAAGCTTATAAAGGTCTTTAATGACCAAACTGCCTTTGCTCTGCCCTTTTGCAACCTTATCCCCTGGAAGGCATAACATTACTATTATTATTATTATTGTTGTTGTTGTTATTATGACTTGTGACCCATATTTAAGGATCACTTAAATAAGGGTCACTTAAACTTCTGGGGTCGGGTGAGGGCTGCAGCTCCTTTTTACACACAGAACCTCACAGGGGATCTCACAGAGCAAGTGGCTCTGCCCTGTGCCAGGAACAACCTGATGGCCAAGGTGGGCTCTGGTTCTCAGGCACTTTTGTTTCTTGTGTGGACAGGCCATGATGAGGCTGGTGCCAAAGTGCCTGGCTCATCCAGGAAATGGTCCCTAACAAGCCCCTAATGCTGCCCATTACAAGGTCAGCCTTTTGTCTCACTGTTCAATACTTTCCTGGCAATTGATGCCCCCATGCACAGTGTGGCTAGTAATAAGCAAAGCATGCCGCCAGCAGCTCTTTATGCTGCCTACCTACAGCCTGATACCATTCACAAAAGCTCCCCTGTATATAAGCTTAATGGGTAAAGCAATCAATGCAAACAAAATCAGACACTGTCCAAATTTTTCATTCAGTAAGTAGAATCTGAATCTTCGGCTTTTGTCTGAGCTGCTCCCAAGTTCTAGGATAACTAAATACAATATGGATATTTACAATTAACCACAACACTTCTAACATAATTATGACATGTGGGTAATTTCCTCAACTAACTTTATTGCCTAACAAAAAAAATCTCACTGGTGAAAACCATTGTGGTGCTGTAGTGCTGTAGATCATCAGAGGAACATGGGACAGCCCTTGAAACCAGTATTTCAGGTGTCAGATCTCACTTTATGCCAAGCCGGTGAAGCACAGATCAAGAATTCAGAGTTCTAGCAAAACTGCCTTTCAGTATCTGTTAAGAGATTGAGATGAACAGCAAAAGGCACTTGCTTTCCTATCAAGGTTCTCCTTAGGCTTTCATTCCACCAGTAAAAACAGAAACGGGGCTGCCAGCCAGGTTTTAGTTGGAAATTCTGCGTTGTTGTTATCTATCTATTGCAGAGAACTAGAGCATGTTCCCAGTTATTCATGTTTTAATGTACTGTCTCCCATGCTGCGTTTCAGCATGAACATGTTTCCCACAAAGCAAAAAGGGTGAAAAGATGATGTGAGCTTGGGAAACTCAAGAATATCAAGTCCTCAAATACCTGTAAGAGTAGCACCACAACACTGTGTGACCAAGGACTGCTTTGTTTTGCATATTTCTCTGTAGGTACCCAGGACATCATTGAAATCTAGTACAAATGCTAATAAAACCATTTCATTTTTCTTCACTCAAAAAATTCTCATTCCAGAGTTTTCACCCTGCTTCACCCTGCAACAAACATCAAGGTTACAATCACCAGAAGACACTGAAAGTTCAATTTTCTGTCTCATTCAAAATCACAAGCATGTAAAAGTCCTGCACTGAGGAGAAACCTGGCGATGCCTCACAGCCAGACAGAGCCAGTGCTCAGCTCCCCTCTGCTCCCCACTACACATTGCTGCACCTGTGTGTGCTCTTTGCAAAGTTCTGACATCCCTCTATTTCTGCTTTAAAACTTTTGTTTGCTGCCTCTGTTTGGTCTGAAAGTTTTTCAAGGCAGTAACTGCTTATGCCAGAATAGTGCTGCACACTCAGTACCAAAAATGACCAGGAGATGTTTGCAGTTTTGACACCCATTTCTCTGCAATTTAAAGCTTTTCCTTATTAAGTTTAGATACTGACTACAAACTACATGCTGAACAGAACTGAAACACGTAGAAAATCTGCTGGTGCAGATTAGCCCCGAACAGGCATTATCCTCAGCAAAATGTGTGAGCCCAGGAGTGCAACAGAGGAGGCAGGAGCTGTGTTTCGTGGAGAGTGCAAGAATTATAATCTTACTGATTTATGGGATACTAACTGCCTTGCAAGGCAATAATGATTTTCTACAGAGGTCATCACAAATTCTGTTTGTCAGTCTGCTTTGAGCAAATCCCATTAAGAAATAGGTGGTTGCAATGTTTATTAAGAAAACCATGAGCCACATGACAGAGCTATAACATTACAATTTCAGTTCTACTGGATGGCCTGCAAATAAATACAGGGAACTTGATGAAGCAGGTATTCCCAAGAGAGGAATACTAATTAAAATAGAGAGAGATGCACTGATAGACTGGCACATTTGTGTGCTTTGCACTGTTTGAATTACTTCCACATGAGCACACTTTATAGTTTCCTTTCCATACATCAAACTCTGAGCCTAGATTTTACCTCCTTATCTCTGTCCATCTAGCACATAAGAAAGATTTACAGCATGTTACACAGGGTGAACCTGTGAAAGAGCAGTTACCATGGCAATCCAATATTTCTTTTCTGTATAAACTTGAAGTACCGAAGCAGAGGGAGGCCAGAATTCCACACCAACTTCAAAGTTGCTTTTTGTTCCCATTGTGTCATTTTAGAACAATCAAAATATTTTAATGCCATCAAGGATACATATTTAATATGTCCTCTGAAACCTTTTAAAAGAAAACAGTTGTTGCAGAGCACCACTACAGATGTGACTTGCCACACATTCAGCACATTATCATGACAGAAGTATTTCAAGGGATGCCCTGACCACACACACCTGTGAAGAAGCACAAGGAAGTAAAATAGGTCACTTCATTCCACCACAAGAACTCACTATTACAGGTCAATCATGCAATATTAAGATACCTCTTGGTCAGATTCCTACACATTCTTCTACTGGATGACTAAGAAATCTTGAACCATGAAGATGAATCAAAGCCATATTTTTGGAAAGTATTAACTCAGCCTCCATTTTGCTGAAGTAGCATTTACACCTTTGCCCTGTCATTTATCACAGACTACTTTATGTTCATGTACCTAGGCTCCACTGCCCTAAGTTTATTATTTCCCAGCAAATTGCATCTTAATTCAGGGCACCCACCCATCTGCATTGACAGCAGAGAGCTTTACTGCAGACGCCATCAGCAGATACCTTGGGGTCAGGCTGTCTGACACAAACCCTCGATCCCCCTCATGCCTCCAGAGTTAGCCAAGGCTACACACAGGAAAAGGGTGAGCAGAACTGAGAACTCCTGTCTGCACCATGGAGCAGACTCCCTGTTCTCTGTAAGGAATACTTTTGTGCCTCAGGTGTTCAGGATCTGTGGGCCACACACCACACAGAGCCCAACTGATCCAACACAAATAAACAAATGTGTGCCAAGGTGGCCTAAACATCTGCTATGACCATTTATCCAGACCTTTTGATGCAAAACATTTCTTAAGAGGGAAAGAAAAAATCCAAGAGGAAAAAGTGTATACTTTCAAGGAAAACCAGATAAATTGTATACCTAAAAATAATGAAACAGTAACCTCTTTTTTCCTCTACATTTTTTTCATACGGGGAAACAAATGCATAAATGGTTTTGTCTACAGGATACACCATTCACCTTGGAGTACAGAGTCCCAAATTTATAATTTTGACAGGGGAGCTTATAAGCTCAGAGTCCTTCAGCAATATGACCCTGGCATCTCCATGCTTCCATGAAGCATTACCGTAGAGCCACTGTGCCCACTGAGCCTCTGAGACCAATCAGGACAGGCCTAAGCAGCCATCCCAATGGCTTCATACCCTGGGACTGCTTTGTATTTTCCATGCTGTGGTGTATTTTCCACATGGCCACAGCTCTTCCAATGGCCATTGCTGCCCAGCTCCCACATCTTCACATCCCTGTGGTGGAACACCGCACACTGCACTTGTCCTGAACTCCCTTCCAATTGGAATTGCTAAGTCTTTTTTTATTATTAGTAAGAGCTGAATTTCCTGTGGTGCTGGTAGCGTGGAAACACAATCTCTGATTCACAATATTAAAAGCACATTTCCCAACCAGAATGGAGTAGAAAGAGAGGGAGAGGGGTAGTGGGATACACATGCATCCCACAGAAGACATATGAGTCTCAGAGAGTCAGAGATAAACTGAGACACTGCGACCTTAGGGAAAAGAACAGTGGGATTTGTGAGTTACAAATCGAGTGGACAGAGCAAATACTTGGTTTACTCTGTAAACTGTGAGGTGAAGGTCTGCTTTTTTCACCTGCTGGAGCACTCCTGCTGCATGTTCTACAGCCTTTTGTGTACAGATTGAAACCAAAGCTTGGGCACTTTCTTCTTCAGTTATTGAAGCAGTCTAATAGTGTTCCCAGTGAACCCAGCAGTAACACAGTGTTATTAAATGGAGGCCCACTGCTGATCTCACTAAGACTGGTATCAGAGCAGAGTCATTCCTTTTTTACTGCAGAACTCCATTTTAATTTTATTTAGGGAGGTAGCATGATCTCATAGGCAAGGCATCAGGAGATCTGGGTTGTGTTCCCCTTCATTACCATGTGATCACTGGCAAAACATGCAAGTGCTCTCTGCTTTCCTTGTTTTTTTTAATCATCTGCCGTGTGCTGGAAGTGATCATTATTTACTGCCACAGAGTGCTCTGAGATCAATGAACGATAAAACCTAAAGAAATGCTGAGTGTTACCAATGAAGTGTGCAATATTTATGTGATAAGAACAGTATAAATCAGGACTAAACCCAGTGTTGCAGACGTAATGCAAAATCAAGCCTCAAGGTGATGTGAATGGGTAGTAAAGTTTTCAGGAACAAGAGATGACCCAGGGAGGCACAGGTTAGTACTCACAAATGAGTGAGATAATGGTAGAATTGGCTTTAACAAAGAAGACAAAGTGCCAGAGAACGAAAAACTGAGTTCATCATATTTTGTTCATATTGTGTCAATTTTCCTTTCCTTTTATGACTGCATTCTCTTGCAGACATATTCTACCTCTTTCTGTTCCTGCTAAGCTTTGTCTTATGGCCTCCTCCTTTCCTCCCTTTTCTAAATTCATGCTGTGCATAAAATTGTCTCACTGATTTAGAGTAAGATTTATTCTTTTTGGCCCAGCGCTCTGTTCCATTGTAGACCACCAGTCCTAAAGCAGGGAGATTTAGCATGTGTTTCATAAAATATTTCAACTCTTGGTTCATGTTTTATTCTTTTCCATTTCTTTCATTTTTCCTTTTTATGGAATTTCATCAACACCACAGGATTGGTATCTGGCCTCCAAAACTAGCTAATTCAACAATGTGCTACCCTATCATGCATCATGATAGTTCATACAAATGATAATTTTCTTTCACCTTTGTCCCTTCTTAGTCTGAATTCTCTAAGAAAGTCAGAAACTGAATGAGCATTGTGGGCTGTACTTTGAATCTAATCTAATCCTCCGAACAGCATCGCTGTATCTATTGTTAATAACCAAACTCCCAGCATCCTATCACATTGGTGCTCTAAACATTTAAAAGACCAAAGAAATATTTATGCATCAGATATTTATACTTGCACAGTAAACCTCACAACTCTGCTTAAAATGAGTTTTTACATTTTAAGTTTTTACATTTTGTGTGTTTTTACACACAAAAAAGTGTGAAGAATGACAATCCACAGTGCAGAATTTTAAACATTTATTAACAAAATAAATAAAATTGGGGATGCCCAGAGTACAAAGACACGGCGCTGGGTGCATGGCTGGTCTGGCCAGAGGCACACCCCATGGGGCCCTGTGCAGCTGCTTTTATACCCTCCCAGTGTGAGCCAGGGCTCAGATACATTTATCCCATCACGGACCTGAGGGTCCCCGCCCACCTCTATCTCCACCCATTTGGGCCAGCCCGATCTGGTTCCACCCACTGGGAGCACGCTCAGTTGTGAGGAGGGGAGGGACTTCATCTTGGCTGGCGTCCTGACTGACACTGTACATGGAACTTTCTGGAAAGTCCCGGTTGGCCTTTGTCAGCCGTTTTGTCTATACTCCCCAATACTGGAAATTATAATAATTGAGCATTATTAGCTAATTGTAATAATGAGAACATTTGTCAACTATAACCAGGGCATTATAACAACAACGGAGAGGTTACAAAGAAAGGGAATGTTACAACAATAACCAGAACATTTGCAACATGCAACTTGATCTAACTATAAACTCATTAAATATAACATGAACAATTAACCACTCAACTCATTAACATATAACAACCAATTTCTTAACCCCATTAACCACCTTAACCATAAATTAATATACGAAAGCCAACTCCACCTTTTGCCATTTATAACAAAAAGTCACCGCTTAGAACCAATGTGGTTGGCAAGAGAGGAAATAAGATCATATAAGGTGCTTCAATGGGCTTACGGTCACCCACTCTTCCGGGTACCCACTCTGGTACCCACTCCTCTCCCAGGAGACAAGAAACTGGAAGAGAATATTAAGTAAAAAAGATTTGGACAATTCTGACTAGTTAGGATTCTTAAATACCTGGAGCCATGGTGAGTGTTGCAAATATATTGGAAACTGTTATTATCAGGAGTACAGTTATGATCGAGGGACTCCAATCGTAATTCTTGACTTCCATTAAATGTAGAGGCTTTTTGAAAGCCGCAGTTATGGCAAGATAGATACTGCAATATCTGTAAGTCAGCTCAGTTCTATTCTGTATTTCCCTTTAACACCAGTAGAGCTTTGTGGAATCAAAGACAGCTTTTCCTATCTTTCTGGAGAGGAAAATATATTTGAGAGCTACAAAACAAACACATCTTCCATGGGCTATAGCCTCCAACAGGATGGTGGGACATGATCTCTGCAAGAGAACTGCCAGGTTCACAGCAGGATTCAGCACAAGCCAAACCAGCATCAAACACCTTAATAGACTCAGCTTAGAGAAAAAAAAACCAAGCCTCTAACTCCTGGGTGGGTATCTCACAAACTGCCAGCCTAAACACAGGAGAGATTGAAATACCCTCTTAGTGAAAAGAGGTTTAAAATCCTCCTGGTTTTCTAGTTTGGGTAAGCAATTTCATTTGCCTAGGTGGAAGAAATGAGCTTCTAGAAGGCTCTGCTTAAATGGCCAGGTAGCACTAATGACAACAAATACAAACCACTTTAAAATATTGAAGTTGTTCTTCTTGATTTTGAAAAAGACTCAAAAGCATTTCCAGCTTGCCACGGCCAACTCAAAAAATCAAACTCTTAATAAAAACAGAAAGCATAGGTACATTCCCATAACCAAAAATGATTGAGCTATTACAGCTCAGCAATTTACTGCCCATCCTTTGAGTTGCAATAAGTATGTGAGCACTTGAAGCACACTTCAGCTCTGAATTAAAATACATTTGCTGGAAACTTGCGTCGGGGATATCTGCAGCTGTTTCACGGAGGTATTAACCCACCAATCTAGGAGCACACAAACAGTAGATTAGCACGTTTTGCCTGATAAACTAGAATTTGTGAAGCCACAGCTACTTGACTGCTTCCAACCATGCAAATTAACCATTACTCTGTTAGCTGAAAGACTGGGTGCTCACAGTGGCACCAGCTGAAATTAAAACTGCTGCTGATTCAGAAACAGTAGAGATTGACAGTCATAGATAGGCAAAAAGCCTTTGAGACAGCTGCCCTATGGGATATGCAGCATAATCAGACATTGAAGCCAGCGGAATTATAGGATCGTGTCAATCACAGTTCTTTAGGTTTCTTTTAAACACATATATCTGAAAATTTGAAAACAAAACATGTTTCTGCATATATTTTTAGAAAAGAATGATCCACTTCGTGGGGTTTCCTAATGCTCCTGTATGCAAATTTACATGTTAATCAATCCCAAATCACTCCCAGGAATACTATACATATGATAAATATTTAATTTTTTGCACTGAGAGTACAGGTTGAGCACTTTTATATTCCTACCACATTACTAAAACCACAAACAGTGGGGAAATGTCTGAAATAATAAATTATATTTGATCATTCTCTGACATAGCCACTGCAAGGATAAATCTGCCAAGGGAAAGGAAAATGTGACAACGCAAGAAGGTGACAAAGATCTTGAGAAACTTGTTAATTTGGCATTATGTGACAGTAGCAACATGTGCTGCTTTGTGCCTATGTAGAGAAAGAGCTTCTAACAGAGTAAAGAACTTTTCCTTGGTCTCAAAGCATGTAAATTTCTCATCCAGTGTCTCTCCAAAGCACAGACACTGGATAAGACATTATTTTTAAAATGCCTTCTGAGAAATAATTAAACTTTCGGCATTTACCCAATTATCACCTGGCATGTGAAGCATAATTGTGAACTTTTCCAGTGAATGCACAAAGATAAAGTGAGGAGCAGGTACATTCCCCAAAGAGACTTGGGGACAGGTGGGTTTCTCCTCCAGCAAACATCCAGGAGGTCTGACAGCCAAGTTCTGCTTTTCCTACTATGCAGAGATCCCATCCCAAGGAGAAAATTATTTGCAGAAATGTGGTCCCACTGGAAGATGCAAATCCACTCCCTCCCTGCTCTGCCTTGGACTGGCTGAAAAGTCCCAGGCATCAGCTTACTCCCAAATCTCCCATGCCCAGAGTGCCCCAGGGTCCCACCACCACCACTCTGCCACTCACCCTCTGCAACCAGAGAGGCAACTGCCAATTTCTCTTCCAGCTCTTGTCAGTCCAGAGAGCCAGAGCTGTATTCACAGTGATTTTCCCATCATTTTTATTTACAGATTATCCAACTGCATTTCATTGAGACAGAGAGAAGAAACCAATAATATAGCAGAGCACTTAGGAACACTAATTGCAAATTACTCTTAAATAATACATCATCCTTCTCTTAATTATGGCAACTTGCACTCTTCTCAGAAAAGTGCACATCTGCTAATGTATTTTTCCAATAATATCAATATGAAGTTGCAGGAAAAGGGGAGAGTAGTGGTTGCTTTGTATCTTGACCTGCTCTCAGCCTAAATTTCCCTGAATGTCTAGAAAGCTTCTCTATTTTTTCCTTTCTGACTTAAAAAAATTAATTCTGAAGATACATTTCTTGAACCAAGGATTGCTTGCTAACACTTCTTTCTGAAGGAAAGGGTACACCAGGAACCTGGACTGCCTTAATAACTTACTAAATCTTGTATTTCCAATTCATTTCCAGAGGTGTTTGAGGCTGGACCACAGTAAATTCTGGAGATTTCATGTTTCTACCTATTTTAGTGCACCAAAATCCTTGAGGCCATTTTCTCCATTTAAATTGCCATTTTCCTTACAACTTGAATGAGATATTGAAAGATGCTGAAGGCTTGGCTGTTATTCCAGTTCTACACAAGCCAGTTGCCAGAATTTTCAAAAGACGTCCATGACTCTGAGTTCTTTAATGTCCTCTCATCAAATATGAGGATGGCCATGACAAATTCTCTACAGTGGCAAGCCCTAAGCATTTGCACCAGTCCCTGGCTCCGGCACTAAAAACCAAGGACATTAGCTTCTGCACCCAAACAGAAGAGACACCTTTGAAAAAAGGTAAGAAAAACTGTTTTCCCAGCACTGTCCACTGTGTAAGCAGTGGAGCTGCAATACCCCTGGATGTTACTGCTTCTTGGCAGCATCACAGTCTAGGCCCTGTAATTTGAATTTCTAAATAATTCAAAATATAGATAACTAGATCTGTTCATATTACTCTGTTGTCTAATATCCCATCAAGTTCCAAACAAACCTTATCTAGTGCACAGACCTGAAATGCCAATAAAGGTTCAGGGCAGCTCCAGACCTGCTGTTACCTATAAACAGCCCAGTTGTGCTGTGGGATCATCAGGTGGCTGTGTTTAGCTGGTCAGCTGGCTCACCTGTAGCCCCATGCCACCATCACCAAACTAATCATCTAAATGAGACACCCTTCTCACTCCAGCCAATTCAGCACACGCATCTTCTGAGAGGCACAGGCTTGGAATTATTGCTCTGAACAACCAGTTTTCATCACCGCAGAGAAAACCAACAAAAAATAATCAAAGGAAAAGTAAAAAACTACCTCAATCTTAGAGAAAATCACGTGGATCTTAAAAGAGATTTTTCAGCCTGCAGTACACAGGGCACGCATCCTCTTACTGACTAAAAATGTAAGATGGCCTTTTAGGTTCTCAGATGTGCTGGCTTGTGAATCTCCTTGCCCTGACATAACCTAGAGCTAAACAAAGGATAATTTCTTTTCTTTTGTTTTAGTTCATTGTTCAACTGAAAATATTTTCAAATTTTACAGGAAAACCAGTACACTCAAAATATCTGTTTCAAGGTAGAAACGGTGAGAGATTAAGACATTTCTCCTTCTTTTCAGAAGTAATTACAGTCTACACTGGTTCCCATTCCTTTAGAAAACATCCCTGAGACCAGTTACCACAAAACATTTCAGCTTCAATGCACAGAGTGCTGCCTCTGCCAAATTTTTCTGACCAGCCCTAACAGAGCTGCAGACCCAGCAAAGCCTCTCTTCCCAGGCATCCTTGAATTCCCCTGTCATTGGCAGAGGGAGCCTGTTCTTGTGTTTCCTCAAAGAATGCAAAATAGGAAAGAGTCCTAATGGTGACACGTCCCTCATAGATAATTAAATAGAAAATCTGGCAGATTTTCAGACAGGCTGCTACCTGCCTATGAATACAAAGTAGCTTTGCTTGACAGTCAGCTAATGCACCAGGCCCCCTGCCTGGGCTGGGTGAGTCTCCTGGAAGACTTTAAGCAAATGTTTATGATAGATCAGCATTACACTGCTCACTTAGTCTCATCCAAGAGACGTGACACCCACATCAGTCTTTGATGACTTTTGTGAAAATCCCACCCCCTTCCCAGCAGCATTGTGCATGCTCCTACTAGGTTTTCCTTCTTAGCAGTGTCCTGCCCATTTCTGGGTATTATTACTGGCAATCCCGTACATCCAGCTGTTAACAACCAGCCTATTACAAGTGCTGCTCAATTGCACTTGTAGTAGGATTTCCACTTGTTCCAGACAATGATTTTAACTCTGATGGACCTGGTGTGGGGTCTATTAACCCCACAGTATCCAGGCAGGTAAAAATGAACAACTTTCCACTCCTCCCAGCCACCGGAACAGCTGAAGAGTTAAAAGCATACTGAGGGCAGTGCTCTTTTTAACAGCACTTGGCACAATTAAGCTTTAATTCAGAGCTGTTATTTTACAGCTTCATTTGTTTCTGCCAATTTTATGTTTGAAGGGTGAGGAAAGCATGAAGAAATAATAATTTAAGTGCTCAGCAGATGGAGAAGAGTACCTCTTATTCTCTTCATCACTGCTGAAAACAGAAGTATTCCACCTCGCAGGAATCCCTTGCCAAAAGGAGGAAAAATTGAAACACCTCAGCAGCTACCAGAGTGTTTGAACCATCCCAGACAAGTATGTTTCTTTGCAATGTTGCACAGGGAATGTAGGTGGAAATAGACAGGCACCTCAGCAGCACCACAAACGGTGGGTTGTCAACATAGGGAATTGCATCTTCTGGAGACCCGGGCACTTTTCAGCCTGTTGTTTTTCCCCTAAGACTATGGATATGAGAGGGGGAAAGCTACAGAAAACAGTGTCCTTAACATGCCAAGTTGCCACTGAGTGTGTGAGCTGGTTGTGCTTCCCCTTTTCTGTACATGGCTCTTTGCCCTTCTGCATATCTGGCAGCAATTTACCTCTGCACCAAGTAAGAGGGCAAAACCCACCATCCCTCCAGGTATTACATGTGTGACACAAACACACACTCCAGCCCCATGACTAAACCTTGGCATGGGCAGATGGCACTGCAATTAAAGGATCATATCAGTTCATGAGAGGGAAAAGATAAAGACCTGCTTGTAGAGGAAGTGTCACAGTTCACAGGTTGCTGTCTAGATTGGAAAGGGAACAGTCCAGAGCACAAATGACTCTTAAACAAACACGAATTTAAAAATCACATCACTCTGAAATGGCCCAAAGGAAGACACAGGTTGATGTGGATATCCTGGTTTGCAGCTCAAGGGTACCATCTGGGCAGAACTGCAGTAGCCCCATCACAGTCGATGTCACTTCAGTGTGTTGGACCCAGAGGTCCCAGTGGAAACCCCCATACAGGAAGTCCTCCAGCACATGATGGTGGGACAAGGAACCACAGCAAGCAATAACCACCCTGGACCAGATACAGAAGGTACAGAAGGGGGGTGGCAAACTCAACAGTTTCCACACCCCCAGCATCTCTCTGAAAAGAGAGAAGCAGAACATAGTGCAGGATCCTGCCAGGGAGTTTTGTATTTGACTCTGCTGTTCAGCTCACTGCACAAAGTGCTCACATACCACAGTAATGAGAGCAGTAGAAATGCCTCCAGAGGTAGAATAGATTAGAGACAGACAAACAAGAATGCAGCAGCTAAAGGAATAATCAGAGCTCCCCTCCACAGGGAAAGGGCAAATCTAGGCACTTCTCTCTCTGCCAAATCATTTCTAAAAATAAACTAGGGAGACAGAGCCAGGCCTAATGGTGTGACAAGAGTTAAAGTGCAGCACTGAGGGCCTGTCATGCCTCATACTGCTACAGAATCGATCCACTTAGAAGACACAAATACAGGGATTTCTCTGGCATCCTCCACTATGGGCAGTGGTCAGGTCCTGGCCAGGGTGCTGCATCAGCTACACCCTCCATTTCAGAGCACAACTTTTACTGTTTCTTGGGAAAGACCAACTTTTCTCTCTTTTCCACCCCAGTTTCCAGTAGAATAAGGCACATATTGGGCATTGGCTCAATAAGTTTCACTTGTAGCTCATTGGACCATGGTTTTTAAAAATCTGTATTTTTTCATGCTATCACCTCAGTATCACCTATGAAGGCAGGACCCAGACTTCCCTGTGAGCCAAGGCTAGAAGAATGCAAAAACCTTGCTTGATTCCCCTTCAAATGATTTGTATCAAACACAGTTTTTCCTGTCTATGCAAGTGCACAAGAAAAATCAATGCTGCAGCTAATACACTCTTCCATGGAACCACAGTAACCAGTAGTAGATGTCTGTGCTAAAAAATAATACTTGGCAAACCCACAGTGCTTTAGGGTCAACAGAGAGATGTCATTCCTTCCTGCACAAAATCATTAACACTGACGCCACAGATATGCTACTCATAATGCTGAATAAATACTCCAGAAAGATAAATAATATTTTTGTTGAACTCTCTATTTAAAGGAATATAGAAGCACCATTTCATCCCTAAGCTGATAATAGGGTCCACGTGTGAAAACAATAAAATAATAAAAATGACATAAATAAGACTTCAATGGAAAAAGCTTTACCCAAGGAAAAGTTTCTACATCAAAGCAGGCAGATAATCTGACAATATTTTCTTCTACAAAACTGGATAAAGTTACTTAATGATTTAAATAAGATACAGTATTATAAATTTTACTAGTCCCTGAAGAGCTATAATTAAGCTGCAAAGGAAGACTGTGTGCCTTATCCTGGTAGAAAATCTAAGGTAATCACTATTTTTTTCTGTTTTGCGTGATCATGACCAAAAATGCAAATAACTGATTTTCTAGAATTACTACTGCAAACATTAGTGGGTTTGGTGCAAAAGTACTCAGAGTTAAAGTATGCAAGGACCTGATCAGTTTTCCAAATCAATAAGAGTAGGAGACTCCATTCTTTCTCATGTTCCCTGTGCAGCTGTTGTTCCCTGACCAGCAGCTCTCACCAGGGGCATAGGCAAGACATGCAGGATGTCAGAGAGAGCAAGACACTTCTCAGCAGGATGAGCTGGACTCACGAACTAGGGAGGGACCTTTCTAAACAAAAGAGTTTCGAGTCGTTCTCTCGAAAAACAACTACACACTGACTGAATTCTATTCCAAAAGGCAGAAAACGACAGTACTTTCCTTTTTGCTTAAACAAGTGATAATCCATGGTGTAACGGATCAGTATTAGCAATAATAGTTGTAATAAGCAGCTCGGCTGATATCAAGTGAGACACATTCCTCATCTCTCTGTTGGGCCATTGGATATTCTCCAGGGCATCTGACACTGCAGCAGCAGAGATGTGAGAGTGGTACAGGTGTTGCAAATTTAGTAGCAGCAAACTACACTGTAATTGGTCATAAGTGAAGAGCACTTAAAAAACCACGGATCTGCAACCATGTTGGTTATATTCTCAACTAGTTTTTCTTCTCTCCCATTTTTTCACTTGCCCAACCCTTGCCACAGTCAGTATTTTGTTCAGTGACCTATGTAGACACGTGGTATCTGATGACAGCCTGGCCTTGAAGGTCATCCCTTCATCCTAAGTCTTCCCAGGTCCCCAAGACAAGGTAAAGATCTCCAGGTTAAACAGCTGTCAAGATGAGAGGTAAGACACCAGTAACTTGCCAGGAGCAGAAACTGGCGCATTAGAAAAACAAGCATATTTGTAAAATGAACATGCTGTCACATAATCCCTACAGAAAAGATCTTGCTTGTTCTTTAAGCATGTTACAGCTCTCACTTGGCTCTCTGTGTACATGTCATCCTGGTCATAATTTCATGAATATGTTAGGTATTATTTGTAATTCAATGACAAGAGACAGATTTCATTTTTCCTTGGTCACTGCTGCTCTGTATGTTTGTGCTGCAGAAAGCACAGATTTACTTTGCCAATCAAAATCTGATATCCTGTGGTGGGCTGACTTTGACTGGACACCATGTGCCCAACGAAGCTGCTCTATTACTCCCCTCCTCAACTACACAGGGGACATAAAATATCATGAACAACTCATGGGTGTCAAAGTAAGGATAGGAAGAGGTCACTCACCAACTACCATCATGGGCAAAAAAGATTTGATTTGGGGAAATAATTTTTATTATCAGATTACAACAGGATAATAAGAAATAACCCCAAATCTTAAAGCACTTTCCCCTCATCCCTCCCTTCTTCCTGGGTTCAACTTCACTCCTAATTTCCTTCCTTCCTCCCCTCAGCAGTGCAGGGGGATGGAAGATGGGGGCTGTGGTTAGATCATCACACATCTCTGCTGGTCCTTCCTCCTCAGTGGGAGGACTCCTCACACTCCTCCCCTGCTCTAGCATGGGCTCTCTCCATGGCAGTCTCCTTCGAACTGCCCCAGCCTGGGTCATGCTGCAGGTTTACAAGTCCAGCCAGCAAACCTGTTCCAGTGTGGGCTCCTCTCTCCACACATCCACAGGTCCTGCCAGGAGTCTGCTCCAGCACAGGCTTCCTACGAGGTCTCAGTCTCCTTGGGGCATCCCCCTGCTACAGTGTGTCCCAGGGGCACAACCTGCCTCACCACAGTACACATCATGGGCTGCAGAGGAACTTATGCTCCAGCACACATCAGATGCTTAAGCTGTCCTACTTCCTCTAACAGGTGGTCTGGGGACAGCTCAGTCTCCTGAAATACTCATTTTGAAAGTCCTCCTGGTCTAATAACAATTCAAGTATGCATTGGTTTGTATCACTGATGCTGCTCATTGCACAGCCAGCCTATAAAGACAGAACCAACCTGCTGAAAAAATACTCGAGACAAAATATGTGTCAATGGATTACAGCTGGGTTTGCTTTCTTCCCCTTTTGTTACTGAGCAGCCTATCAACACTGCCTCTGCTTTTAGTTTTACTCCTTCTCAGTTCATGATGCAGAAATCAAAAACACTCGGAAATTTGTAATTTCAGTTGTTTCTGGAGGAAGGATGGCAAACAAGGTATGTCCATGGGAGGATTGCTGCATACATACAACTCTGGGAAATCCAGCCATGCTAGTCTAAATTATTCAACTTGACCTAGTCAATAAATATTGCATCAAAATTCAGAGCAAGAAATAGTACATGCACATTCAGAGCAAGAAAGTTTGTACATGAAATTTATGTTTCACTCTATGATTCACATTATAAGTGGTTTGATTAAATATTTATTCTAATATTCACTTCGGTTAATATTACAACAATCTGTCTATACAAAGCTATGCATAAGCTCATGGGAAATTTTATAAATACAGCAGAAATGCATTATCAACCTTCTATCAACCTTTTATTCTAAAAACCTTTTTTTTTCTTTCTTGATAAATAATCCTGCCAATGTAATTTATTCCTTGCCACCACTGGGCTATTGATCTTTACAGCTGTTGCTCATGGGCTAAATCAAGAGAGGTTTCTGTTAAAAGAGAATTCAAGTTCTCAGACATCTCAAGTACCTTCAGAAGCAGAAGTTTAGTAGAGAGAACATTAAGGGAGAACTTTCATAAGGTTCAGGTAAGCTCTGGTAAATCACTGTCATCTTTGATCCGTTTCAAGATTTAGATCCAATTCTTCAAAAAGATAAACTTCATCTGTCTGATAGTTCAGATAACATATTCTTTCTGCCAAAGGGAATGATTATGACAGCTTGGCTTTTCTCAGAAATCAGCCTAAAAGCACATGTTATTTTCTTGAGAAGACAAAGAGATCAGCAACATTTACATGAAAACAGATCTGAATGTTTAAAACTAGCAGGTAATGTTGAGAGACATTTAATAAGACTTGCTCTTAAAATTGTTTATAGCTCTGCTCTAAAACTGAGCTCCAGTTGTGTATGTCACTGTCATCAGTCATATCATAAAACAGAAGCCACAAGTCATGATTGAAAGCATTGGTTATTGGTAGCTGACAGCTGCTTGTACATGGAGCTGGACTTGAGGAACTTTGTTGTCAGCTCTAGCACTGTTTGATTCACTGAGTTACATGGTCCTCACCTTTATTTTTCTTCCTCTGAAAGAATTGAAAATGTTATTTACCTGTTAGGTGTAAAGTTGTGACATAAAAGGCACTATATAACCATTGTGTTGCTGTTTATTAATTAATGGAGTAAAAAGGCACAATTATGCATTTTTCTTTGTTTAGAAACATAATGGGCAGCCTGTGAAAGAGCTTCAAACTTCATCTCTGCCAATTTGATAGAGGGAGTATCACATCATTAAATACAAAAATGGCAAGCACATTAATATTCTGTTGGATTTTCTTTGCCAGAATCTATAAGCAGCCCACATAGATGGACGAAAGTTATATGTAGTGAAAAATATTCATTATGTCTCATCTGCTTTTACTATAATTTCTGTCAAGGTTCTCTCAGCCAGTCAGCTAAGATTATCTGCTATCAGTTATTTAAATTCACGAGCCTATTTAAACCCTTCTTTCAGCTCAGGAATAGGATGCAAAATGAATGAGGCTTCTCTTGCTTTATTCCCCCCATTATTTTTTGCAATGGATAGAAAAGTCTAATTCTCCAGATCACCAGACTAAGTATCAGTATAAGTGAGCTAATTTAACTGGAGAGAATATACCAGTACAGATGGTATGGGCTCTCCTCCGTCCTAGAAAAAAAATTATATATTAAAAAAATCATGGTATGTTTCCAGTCTCAGTATTGTCGCTGCCCTCCTATGTGACCTTAATCAAGGCACTTTAGTTCAGCATGTTTTTCATTAGTTAAGATATATATAATAATTAAGCATGAGACAAAAAGTGTTTTGAAACTCATCCTGAGAATTCTTTAAGCCTAAAAGTACAAAGTCAAAAATTGGTGTTAATCCATTGCTTTATCAAACCCTTTAGTTTCACTACTTAGGTATATGCAGAAATAATCAAAGCATGAGTACCTATGCTCTGAAGCAAGAAGAGACTATCACAAGCACAGGAATTTATATCTACCACTTCAGACAAGCTGCAGATAATTCCTTAACAGTTCTTGGAAACAAAGCTATATACTGTGGTCACATTAGATTATTTATTTCAGAAAGATATTAAATCCTTATTGAAATATTGCAGGTAATTAAGAACTTCCAACATCTGCTGGTAAGCTGCTGCAGATGCCATAACCCTGATGGCTGAAGTGCCACCCATCTTTCCTGTTTCAATTTAGCTGACTACAGCTTCCTGAGAGGATCTCAGAATGCCTTTTCCTACTAATTAAACAACTGTTTTAAACAGTGTGCCTTCCTTTGAGTATCCAAAGGGCATTTCTGAGCCTTGTTTTTCACATCAGGTCTGGAAGGTCACTAAAACAGCACTCTCAAGGATATGCTGTCTACAAGCAGTTGAAGCTCCTCCTTGCACATTCATTAAGGCAAACCCATGGTTACTTTTGCCTGGCTGTCCCAAGGAATGTATCCTGGCACAGCCCCATTGCATTACTGATAGGGCACAAATCACCCTAACCTGCATCCAAGCACTGGATGGCATCCAGTCCCCGATGTCCTTGTCCAAACAAACCCTTCCACCACCAAACCCAGCTGATATGCTGTGACCTCTGATCCCAAAGAGACAGAGACTGTTAAGGAAGAAGCTGGAGTGACTCTCCAGTCTGCACAGGGATGCCTGTTAAGATCCTCTTTTATCTTACTTCTCTAGTTCTGTGTTTTATCAAGCAAAGAAACTATAAAACGAATAGATTATTTTATAGAAAATGTATTCAGATGCTTCTCTCTCTCAGTTCATTCTGTCAGGCCCTCTCCCAAATTTGGCTGCTCCTGAAAGCTGGCGAGACCATCATGCAGCTGTTTGCTCAACAGCTCAGTGCCTCAGTATTCGCAATGCACAGTTTCTTCACTCTGCATTGATTAAAAGGAAGGTTGAATGAAGAATGGCACTACCAGGAAAATGCTGGTCCCAAATTTCTTCTCCTCAGGAAAGGTGCGGTGGGCAGACAAATAGGACAACCACATGACAACCCTTCCTCTTGTCAGCTGTGGATAAGACAGCCACAACAGTAAACACAAACCCGGGTGAACACTGTCACCCCAATATGTGAAATCATATTAGATGTCTTCCTTTTCAGCGTGATTTGATCAACTCATCTGGTTCTGCCACGTCAGCATTTCCTCCTGAGCGAGGAGCAGACACAACAAACTGTCCCAAAGAATTAGGACTGTGTAGGCTTTACCACCATTCTCCCTTGATTGCCTTTCCTACCCGCTAATCATGCAAGTGCCTGTGCAAGGCACTAAGATTTCTCCATTGCTATGGGAACACAGTACTCTGCAGATACTGAAATACTCAGCCCACCTCCATAAAATACCACAATTCACAGATACCAGCCAAGTACCTGAGCAAAGAAAGGTTTTCAAAAGCCAATGTGCTATTAGCATTTAATAAGGCGAAAGGAAGGTTATTCTCTCTGAACAATTTGAGACTACTCAAAGCGATGGAATTGCTGCTGACCTGCTGCACTCAACAAATCTTCCTCCCCCTCACCTGAGATGTTCATAAAAAGGCAATGTCCTGGCAGTAGAAAAAATAAAAATGAAACATCTACCCTCAGAATAACACAAACATCAGTCATCCAAATGTGACTGAATATCTGTGGTCAGCATCCAGCTATCTGGCACCCAACAATTTGGATTGTCTCTGCCCTGAAATTACCCTCCCACAGACCTCCAGGATAGGTACAAAGACAGCATACAGACATCTGGCCTGTACCTCCTTGTGGGTTGAGGTTAGATGGCATTTCTTTTCAAAGAGCTGAATATTTCCTCTTTTCTTTCACCCACAAACTCAAATATAAAAAGAAAAATAAGAGTTTACTTCCCATCACTGGCTGGCACAACTTTTATGTAATCTGGAACAATAAACAAGGACACTTGCATGGGATTTGGTTTTTTGTTAGGCAAGGATATTACTGGGATTCAGTGGGTTTACTTCTGGTTTATTGGGCTATCCCACTTTAATAAGCCAGTTCTTACACAAACATATTTTGCCTGTCAAGTGGTAAGATGAGGCATAAAAACTAAGTTGCAACAAAATTGAGTTCAGCAGGAAGGGAATTAATTATTTCTCTTCAAACAAAACAAAATAAAAGACAAAAAGTCTTCCACACATATTTTCAGGATCATCTTGAATCTATCAAATTACCAATCAGTCAGAAAACACGGGGAGAAGGGAGATGATCAATTGTATGACAATTAAATGCACTGTAAGGTTGCTCTCACTGGAGCTTTTGTGCCTGATTTTTCTGTGTTCCCAGTGGTGATAGGAGCTATAGGGACTGAAGGAGTACAAGAGGACTTGCCATAACTGCAGCCTTTGCTGAGCAACATCAGTCACACTATGAAGATCAAGTTCCAGATCCAGGGTCCAGCAATTTAGGAACGGGAGGACCAGTCCATAATGACTGGCCAAAACCCAGGATTTGCCTTTCCCTTAGGAAATAGCTAGCCATGGTTTCCAGAGTCTCCCACTTTCCTGTACAGGCTAATTGCAACAATGGTGTGACACCATTCCAGCTGTACCTGGTGCTTGTGTGACCTTAGTTGGTCACAGGATCCTCCATCTTCTCCTTTTGCCTGTCAGTGAAAGGGCTCACACGATGCTTGCAAGTCACAGGAAATGAAGTTACCCCAAGATATCTGATCCAGGCCACCAGACAATAGTCATGATTTGAAAGGATCTATCTGGACCTTAGAAGAAGCTCATAGCAATCTTACAAATTATGACCAAGTTTAAACTTCCTGTTTCCTAGAAAACTCATGGAAAATTTCCATCTGCTGACCCACTCTAACTTGACCTGAAATTCTGAGACATTCTGTATTAGACAATAACATGGAGTTCAGTTTCTTTTAGTGGTGGTATAATAGATTATCTCCTCCTGTATCTACGAGAAAACAATGTTTTTCTCCACTCAGTTTTCGTTATTCTAGAGAAATAAACAACCACATATTGAGTATTTTTTTTCAACAAGTACTCATATATATCTTTTCTATTTTTTTGATCATCCCAGTAAGCCCTTTTTGACATCTTTCTTTAATAGAGACATCCAGGCTTCTGTATGTATTTCATTAATAGCATCTTACATTGAGCTTGGAAGAGCTGTGTGTTTGTAGTTGTAAGTTAGCTATTAAAGCAAAGTAATTATTTCAGCTGTGGTAGTGCTGTCATGTGGTTCAGCTCTTGAGATTGCCTAATGCACCACTGGAGGACACTCAGCTCTGGATATGGTGAGCACAGTACATGAATGTCAGATAGGATAGGAGAGGATATAACAGGACAGGACAGGAGGAAACACAAGTTACTGGCCATGCTGTTACAGATCACAATAACACAAAGGAATAAAAGTTCAAATAGCAAAAAGAAAATATAATGCAGGTCACAGTAATAGAGGTCTTTATAATGAAGAAGTAGGTAACTTTGGTTTATGCCATACACAAGTACATGAAATGATAGTGATTTATGATTTTTAAACAAAAGAAATAAGTATTTTAATTAGGCTTGTGGGGGAGGGAGTACAGGTCTTTGTATTAAAGCTTCACTTTAACCAGGGAAAATTACTGACTGCTGCATGAGGCAGCATTCAGCTTCTTTCCCTTCTCGAGCCGGGCACCCAGCTTGCCTCAGGAATCCAGACCTGGCAGGAAGCCTTTCTGACATCTCCCTCCTGCCTAGCCGTGGGTGTATCTACTGACATTAACCAGCATGAGATCTTCTCAAGGAAGAAAAGCCCTATATGAAAAGGTTTCAGTGCAAAAGGTGGAAAAGTCTTAAAAGGGAAAACTACACAGCATGCTGCTCCAGAAGCCAAGTTGAACTTTCATTTTAGATCTGAGCATTCTTTAAGAGCAGAGTGCTCATCTACTTCCTACAGTAAATTATTCTTCCTCAGCTATATTTCTGTAGACTTTAGATTTTTATATAAGCTTCTATAGAAAAAGAAATCACAGCAATTGTAATCCCAGCAATTATGTAGAACCTTTTTGCTAGATGCCAGAAGTTTAATTGTTACCAGGAAAAAAATCACTGTGCCCTGAGGGAAGTGGGGCAATGAATTCCCATCATGCAAAGATGATGAACTCCTCTCCAGGTAATCAAAACCTGAAAACATTTTCAGGAAGACTCTATGGAAAAGAAAAGCAGAACCAAAAAGCAACAAACCCCAAAGGTCTTAAAGCCAGCTAAGCAGTTTGGCCTGCAAATTAAGCCAGGGAAAAATCTTTAACAGAGAATTAATGCTGTGCCAATATTGAAAAAGTACAAGCACAGAGTTAGGACAACTGTAAACTATAGAGTCTGACATCAACTGCAGGGAGATGAATGTAAAAGTTAATACAAAATGCAATTGATAAAGATGAATATGGTCAATACCACAGTGCCTACTTTGATCACTGAAAAATCTTGTCAAACAAACCTGACTTGAATCTTTAATGAGCCAGCAAAAT
Organism: Erpornis zantholeuca; assembly: GCA_013400515.1. Taxonomy (NCBI): domain Eukaryota; kingdom Metazoa; phylum Chordata; class Aves; order Passeriformes; family Timaliidae; genus Erpornis; species Erpornis zantholeuca. The sequence continues at coordinate 107,684 of VZTN01037897.1, forward strand.
GTGGCTGCTTAAGTCTGGTTGTATTGGCACAGTGCACTAATCTATTTACAAAATTTTTTAATTAGTATGGTGCAACACCCATATTAAAAATCAGCATGATAGTTTACCAATGCAGTGTGCATTAAATTAACTTAGACCTGGCTAACTGGGATCTCCAACTGCACATGAAGGATGGGTGTTTGCAGAGGCTTCTTCAGGAATTATTATTATGCTTGAAGCCATGGAACATTTTCATTAGTGTTCAGGAGGTAAAAGTAACTTTGCTACTACTGCAATGCCCAATTTACACAAGGCCTGGAAAAGCAGCAAAGAATGATGAAGGCAGGACAGTCTAGTACAGCAGCAATCTGGGTTGCTTGGGAATCCATTCCAAAACCGTGTATTTTTACAAAGCAAGGTGAAAAATGATACAAGAAACAAAGGGCATGGGAAAGTGGGACCTTCCCTGGAAGGCAGCAAGTTTGAAGGAATTTAGGTTAATGAGCTACAGCAACTGAATCCAAGTTCTTTATTCAGTGATGTTATGAAAGGGATCTGCAAACAGAGGACTGCTAAAGGAGAAGAACTGGAAGAAGAACTGGAAAACTACTGTAGCTTATAATCAGTATTGCTACGGTGAGATTGAAATTTTGAAAGTGATGCAGAAACTGCCATAAAAAATCAAAGTATAGAAAACAAAATCTAAAATGAGGTTTTCAAAAGCTTAATTTACATAGTTTACCAGCAATAAAGCATCTGACTGCATCACAAGGTCTAACTCCTGCCAGTTTTAGAAAAAAAAATCAGATGAAAAAGCCTATATAAACAGCATGACTAACCATAGGTTTGATTCTAGGAAGACCTATGTCAGTTCTCCAGTTGTCACTATCTTTGTATTAAATGGGATTTTGTTCAAGAAAGAAAGAAACAAAGGAAAAAACAAAGCCAAATTAATGCAATTGCTAAGCCTCAGATGCCTGAATAAAATATTTTCCTTTAAAAAGCTGTGTACTCAGCATGACAGTCAAGCCTGACCCACAGTTCCCTACTTCACACAGCAGCAGAGCTTAGTGGTGTGATCCACTCTTTGTCCCACAGCAGATGCCCTGGGAACTTACTGGGAACTTGGTGCACTTCTGCAATTCAAGCCTGGGCCCTTACCTGGGCAGCACCTGCCTGCCCTTCAGCTGGTGAAGGCTCAATGAATTTGAACCATTCAACTGAAAGAAAAAAGGAGGGAAAGAAGTAAAGATTTTTCAGATACGGATACACATACGGAAAGGCTAAAAAATGGGGAAATGAAAATGCTTCTAAATTAAGAATATTTTCCATGGTCTTTTCATGGGTAGAATTAATATCTCCACTTAACAAATAGGACAAGCAGGTCATCAAGGACATGCTATTCTCTGAACACCCTGTCAGGTGCCTTAGCTACCTGTCACAACTAAAATGGGTTATGAGACCTAGAAATAAATCCATATTTGTGAACACCAGACCACGGCATCTCAGACAGACCATGGAGTCAGTTCATGGGTCTGTTCCATATTATGTTCAATTAATTTCATGTTTAGCTTAATAGCATTTTTATGCAGTTATTGCATAATAATAACAGAGGACAGCCCATCTGCGTGCTCAGTGTTCATATATAATGTCTCGGGTGTCAGTAAGTCTGCACTCCAAGCCCAAGACCAGCGGAGTTTTTCTCTGAGCCCTGACCCAGGGAGGGCAGCATGTCCCCTGTGGCTGCTGCTCCCCCATCACACCTCCAGCCCCACAGCCCAGCACAACCACACCAGACAGCAGGGCAGTAAAAACCAGACCTCTGGGCTGCTCTCCTGAGCATCTCACAACTGGCCCAAAGTGACACTCTGTATATATGCACAGCTGAAAAATCTGCACACGTTTAAGCTGCTAAGTACTGGGTATGTTGTTACACAAAATATTCACTGACCTCTTGCTGAATGTATTTTAATTGAAGTAATTATTCACTCAGCTCCAGCTGCTAGAACTCCAACCTGATATGTCTGAAAGTAAATAGCTTTTCAGATTGGTTGCTCAGAGGGCTGGAAAGTATCTGCAAACTGATATGCAGCTGGGAAGGGAGTCTTCCCAGGCCCGTCTGTTTGCATGGCTTCTCTCGACTATTTATCAGTAAGTTTTTAATGCTCTTATCAATGAGTTCCTATCAGGTTAACAGCCTGAAGTGGGAATGAAAACCATAGCCAGGGAGAGGCTTATGCTTTGTTGATTTCCAGTTTACTCCAAACTCTTTAACATTCTCTTGTTTTCATCAAAGTGTAAACTGAGTTCAGACTTTCAAGGTAGAAAGTTTCCTGGTGAGGATTTTTTCTCATTAATTAATCGTTATGTTAAAGGCCGGGGTTTTTCAAAGCAATTGGCAAAGCTTCCACTGATTCGACTCTGAGTGATTTCATCCTAACCTTAATACTGTTTGTGCTTGCCTAGAAATAATACGGTGTCACAAAGGAGCATTTCTTCTCCCCTCCCATCCCTGAAACAGCATTATGCCAATGCTAGATCAAACTTCTTGAAGAATGAAATAATTTGTAGGTCTCCAAGTTCAGTAACACTGCCCCGCTCCTGTGGCTGAATTAGAGTTTCCAGAAACATCCTCATTAATGAGACTATCCCAGTGTAGTGAAAAGTGGGTCTGGATGACACAAGGGCTAAATGCCATTTCTCTAGGTTAAGCAGTTTTACCACCCTGAGTAGAACAGAGGGCCAAACATTTTAATCCTTTTAATGATTAGCCAAGATGGTAAAAAAAATTTACCCAAACAGTTAAAGCAAGTCAAGGTCAGAGTCAGGAAAAAAACCCAACCAACTGACAGATTTACTGCTTCCCAGCCTTACGCTCTAATGAAGTGCAATCAACACTGGCATTAACAATGCCCATTTCTTACGGGTTTCTGTCTTGTGGAGGAGTTCCCTGGGGTGCACGACACGTTTTGATCCAAAGCCTTCTCCACAGCTTCACTTTCAGAACCACTCTTTACAATAGGACTTCTACAGTCTAATAATGATATAACTAAACTCATACCCAGTCTTTTCCCACTGGGCTCAAAAATTACCCAGATGACTGTCAGTATGTCTCAATCACCACAGTGGTGGTGGTCTTTCAGAAACTGGGCTAAGGAACAGACTGAATTTGTTCAGTTGCTTATCAAAATGTTTTGCAAAGCCTTTTCTACATCTGCTTTGTATAGATATCACAGTTTGCACATTCCCATCCCAGGTATTTCTAAACATGCCAGAGGTTTAGCTGAGCTGATTATGCTATGTGATTAGCTAACTAGGACTATACAAACAACTGAAAACTTAAAATTTAAGAAGACCTCCATCTAGCAATTTATACCAGATCCATCACTAGGGATGATGGTTCTCGAAAGTGTTTGGTTGTCTAGTAACAACAGAAGAATTAAAATATCTGTTTAGTTATTCAGTCAGAATTCCTAGCTTTGTTTACAACACAAATGAACTTATTTATACATAATTACATTCAATTTCTCCAAGTTAAACCCATGACATAGCAGGAAAGATTTATAATGCAAATGACCAAGGCAAAAAGTCTGTTTAGAGAAGGCAGAAAATTAATTACAAAGACTTACGCAGTTAATAATGGCTTTGAACATAATACTATTGTGTTTCTTTTCCATAAGTTAAAGCTGGAAACTGATTGTCATTATCAGAGAGGCCTCAGCTCTGTTGATTTTGTTAGACCTCTGGCAACTGAACTTTTACAGGTTAATGAAGGGAGAAAATTACTTAGTTTCACATTATAAATAAAAATCTGATACTTTTCAGTGCACAGTGAACTCCTCTGGAAAAGCTTTTGTCATGAAGAAATCTCCCCTGCTAAGAGAACACCCTAACATTGTTCTATGTACATAGAGTACATGTTGAGTTCCCCTGGGTAAGCAACTGCTTTTTGTTAGTCTCCAGAAGGATCTATTAAGACAGTGACTCCCACACTGTCCCTGTAGGCACCAGGAGTAATTCTAAAGATTATTTCCCCTTTGCAGTCAGACAAGTAATGGTTCAAGTAAGAAAGGAGAGATTTGAAGTAAGTGGTACAAGGGACAGAACATAAAAGTTTCTTTAAATAAACATAACTAGTGCCACTTAGATGCTGCAGACTGCAGGAGATGGCACGAAAGCGAGGAAAGAGATAGGGGAGAGTTTATGCATCAGCCATGTAAACAAGAGTCACAAAGCCATCATAAAAATAAACTACTTTTAGCCTTTTGATGTCTCCAACTCAGCCTTTCTCTGTTCAGAAGAGAGGGCCTCTGGCTAGAAGGTGCAAGTCTGCAAATCCCCTCAGAGGACTCTGAGCTAAACACAAAGAACTGGCAAAGGTAGACACCCAAAGCTGGCCATGGCCACCCTGTCCTGGAGCTGAGCCATGGCCTCCCCACCACCCACCATCTCAGGGACACCCAACCTTGAGCATCTCCAGAGGGTTTCCCACCAGCCCACTGCAAGTTGCCCACCTACCACGCTGGATTTCACTTCATGTGCTTGAGAAACTGCAGCATTTACAGGTCCCACCTCTCCCATCCCAGTCTGCCTCCCTGCCTCATGCTCTGCAGCTGCTATAAAAGAAAAATCCAGCAGTTCCCTCGTCACCCAGACACTGGCACAGAGAGTTCATGTTCCCCATTTACACTGACGTCTACAAAAACCTTAATTTCTTTTTTTCCAAAATCAGAACACACACATTTCACTTAAACATTTTTTATGGTGCTGCTCTGTCCCCTCAGGTAAAACTGGGTGTCTTGACTCAGGTGCATATTTTATTTTTGTATTTTCTAAGTTGTGAAACACCTGAGGAAGGGACTACTGTAATATTTGCATCTCATACAGCGTTGAGAATATTGTAAGTGCTTAACAAATACACAGCACATCCACATACATGAGGGAACACAAACAGAAGAACCAAGATGGAAATGTTGCTTCTAGCAAGCAAATGAGATATAGTAGAGCAGAGCATTCCATTTCTCGTGCTCAATTCACTGTGTCTCCAAGCTTAGTTTGGCAGAGAATTACTACTTTTTAGGGGTTCTTTGCTGGCACTAGAAGGTTTTAAATTAATATAAAATGAGAGGAAGATATTCCACATGGAAATAGCATGTGGCACTCTACTCAGATGTCAAATTCTAAGAGGTGTTGTCAACAGTATTGGATATAAATCTAAAGGTATCTCATCTAAGAGACAGTACAATATTTTCACAGGACAAAAATTAAAACATATATAGATCTATTCTAAACATTCTGTTCACTCTTTGATTTCAAGAATCCAGATTTCCCAAAACAAAGAAATTCTGCAAGATCTGTTTTGTGTACACCAGTGGAAGCAATACATCTGTTAATGCCAAGAAGTTTAGTTAAGCACATTCAGAACAGATTTGCTGCACAATGTTAGTGGCACTGAACCTGAAAGCAGTCATTAGAGAAAGAATTTATTCTTGTGGTAACCCCAAGCAAGAGTCACCATGCAGCCAATTTAATATCAACAGCAGTAATTTCAACAATATGATATTTAACCACAATCCTAAAATGGCTCAGTCTGGAAGCAACACAATATCAGCATTTGAAAGAATGCATCCCCAGCAGCATCTGAAGAGGGTGGAAAGATCCAAGGCCACAGTGGCTTTCTCATGGAGTTCAGTACACAGCTCTTGCTTGAATTTTTTCTTAATTGAGGTTGCAAAAGAGTAAGCAGAGGAATAGACCCAAATACCGTTTCAGCCAGCAGCAGAGTCTTCAGAGGACAGTAACAAAGGACAAGTCCTTCGCTCTGGGAGCATCTGGGTACAGTGCTCCACCCCAGCCTGTGCATACGCCGAGGGACATTCAGGTACCCTCCAACCCTTTACAGCTTTTACAGTGGTGAACCCCTAAATGCATCATCAAAGGAGACCACAAAGTCCATAAATAAACCCTTTCTTCCTCCTGCAATTCCTTCACTTTCTTCCCTCTCTTCTCCAGCAAATTCCCCCTCCCCAGAGACAAATTCCCTTCCACTCCTGCTCCCCTGAAAATATCCACCTATGGACAATATTTTCTCTTTGCTCTCATGACCCCTAAGCAACCCTGACTCAGTGAAGCCCAGACTCCAGTCCCTGAGCCAGATGCAGTTTTTCATGACAAATCCTTTGGCTTTGAAATTTTCCTGTGGCTTTTGGGAGGGAAGACATCAGTTCAAAAAAGTTCAAATTGTTCAAATTCTGACCCAAACTGACAATGGCTCTATGAGACTGTCCTTATGAATCCTATCCTTGTGTCAATGTGTGTCTTACAGGCTACATGATTAGACCTTTCTGCAACCCATTAGGTGAAATTCTATTTCTACTAAGATCAAGTTAGTTTTGCAATGAGTGTCAATGGAGAGCATTGCAATCATTAAGGAAAAGAAGTAGACATAAAGGCTGATAGAAATGTCCATTTCTCAATATCTGCTGCAAACAAAGCCTGCTATGAAACTGTTCCACCCAATAGACTGAAAATAATGGGACAAATGTAACATCCTGAAATAAAATAGCACCGCTGATTTTTTAACATGTTTGATATGCACTTCCAGCTCAATAAGCAAAGAGGAAATAAATAAAAAACACACAAAAAAGCAAAATAATATTAAAAACCATTTCTTTAAAAGTACAGAAATTTGCACTTTCTAGGGATTATTGATCTGATCTTTATTAGTCTCCATACTCTTACAAGCCCCTCTGTTGTCACTATAACACTGAAGAGACACTGTGTTTCATAGCTGGAATTTTCTTGTAGCATTCTTTGCCTCCTGAAGTTTATTGTACTTCAGGAAAGGATAATCTCAAGATGTCACAGACAACAGAAATGGAAGGATTCCTGCTGATAGCTCCTTGACTAATTGCCATGAATGCATTCACCATACCAGTGGGGTTTTTTCTTGGTGTCAGCATCTATTTCTCCTCCAAACCTCAGTAAAATGAGAAAGTTTTGCTGCTGAAGTAGACACTTTTATCAGTTTTTCTGTATTACCTGTGGATAACTTGAAAGGCTTAAAGTATTTCAATAAACTAAATAGGATAAGTAGGCACAAGTTCTCACAAAAGATCAGATAACATTAGGAGAGAAAATAAAACTTAATCAATGTTTCTGTAGAGGGTCTCTTGTTCCCTTATCACTTGTAAGAAAACAAATGTACTGGTCCTTATAAATCTTAGATCTTACAGGCTCCAGGAGCTGGTTGTGACTAAGCATTCCCATCTGTCAGCACAGTTGCCTTGACTTAGCATTATCTAACCTCTGATGACACAAATTAAATACACCCACTTCTAATTCAAACAGTGAATAGAGCTCTTATCAGAAAACTCACTCTAAGCAAACTGATTTAGGGAAATGCATCCCCAGGAACAAAGAAATTACCCACTTGCTGGATGTTTTCAGTAACTTCATTGTCATTGTCTTCAATCAACAACCCTTAACCAGTCTCTGACAGTTCTGTCTGAAGCAAAAGGGTTACTGTGCTGTAACCAAAACAGCTTCTAGTTCTTTATTCCAAGTTTTTCTCTTAAATTATTTTTTTTCTCATGCACATACACACATTCTTGAAGTTTACCATAGCTGATTCTGAGCCAAGAACACAATCTTCATTTTTATCACAGATTATAGTTGAAAGGCACTAAACAAACATGCTCATCTGATAGATTTCTTGGACAAAAAAAAAACCAAAACACCCCAACCCCCAAAATTCATAACCAAGTCTTAATTTGAAACATCACAAAGACGTATTTTAACTTTTAACAGTCCTTGTCTTCATTTCTTTGCAGCTGTGATCAAAAGAGGACACTGAGGAGTGAAAATCCCACTGCAGACACACCATGGGCTTTGCAGTCCTGAGCACTCTGGGAGTACCAGGCACTCATCTTGGGAGGTGCTGCTCCTCTGAACAGCCCATGCACAGCTCTACACGTGCCACAAGCTGTCTGTGAAAAGGATGTCTCCAAAATGCAAGTTGAGCCGGGCTAGGATTATCTTATGCTGACATCAGTTTGCTTTTTAAAGTTACTATTTTTGCAGCAGGTGGAAAAAGCCAAGGAGTGGATCTAAAATACATGTCTGTATAAAATCCACTGTACCCAAATGTCCTGTAAACTCAGCTTTTCCATGTTTAACTTCTTGAAAGAATATTGGTGGATATATTGGCCAATTTGGATGGAATTCTGAGATCACTTCTGATAGGGATCTGTGAGGTCTCTGTGTGATATATGCATAAAAAAGACTGGAAAGGAGCCCTGCTGTTAAAGCTTTGTAGCTCTTCCATTCACCTATAAGAGGGGTGGAAAGAATGATAACAGTTGCAAAATTAGTCTCAGAAGTCCCATCCAGTTATGGGCCCTGGAAGATGCACGTTTCTTCATTGAATATTTTAAACTCTTATCTTTGCAGGAAGCAAAACTAGACCATTTCTAAAACAGAACTTGTGGTGATCTTGTTGGGAGGCCTGGCTTTGCCACTGGCAGGCTCAAAACACCTTGGGTTCGTGCTTTGGATAGAGACAGATGTCAATGAGCCAAACTGAAATCACTTCCTACCTTGCCAGTTAAGTGCTCATAACTGAGCCCTTTCTGCTGCTGGTGAGGATGGTTTGAATATTTGTGACCTCCTTCTTCCAAAACAGCCACTCAACATGTGTTTGGTGAGATGGAGGGTGCAATAAACTGATGGAGAGAAATTGCAAGAAATGGATGGAGGAAAATGGCAAGAAATAAACCAGCATCTGGTGCGATGGATTATGTGTTGTGCAGTCAGCATCTTAGTCATGTTTCCACTGATCTCTGCATCAGCACCAGCTTTACCCTCATGAGTTCTTCATTAGCATGGAAGATAACAAGACAGACATAGGAATATCACATGAAGAGACAGGTTTTAGCTGGACACCACACTGTATGTTTGTGCACACGTGTCCGTGCTCCTCTGTCAGAGCAGATGTCTGTCATGGACACTAAGGAGAGGTTAATCTCTGGTTTGACACAACAAAGTGATACACAAAGAGGATGTGAATTAATATAATCAGACAAGGTTTATTTGATAAATACAAAATCATCAACCAGCTCCAAATACACTGCTCAGGAGTCTGGCATGTTGAACTACCCACATGCAGGGCGGTGTGGATCCCAGCCAACCTTAGCAAGATCTGGCTACTGAGGTTGTGTGAACTTGTTAAGTGTTTCACAGGTTTCAGAGGGGACAAAAATTCTTTCTGAGGAGCCAGCTGGCTGGTGATGCAGAGTCAGCACAGACACCATGTTTCACAGGACAGTACCAATTTTTCTTTGTCTTACTATATACACAGCTGAGCAAGGAGGAACTGGTCCAGAGAGATTCCTGATTTTACATTTTGAATTAAGTGAAGCACTTGTACACTGAGAGTGATGAACCAAGACAAAACTCAGAGCATCCCTTTGCTTTGCAGGATTGGACAGAGGTAAAAGGAGGATATCAACAGTATCATATATCTAAACTACTCATTTTCTTAAAATCCCATCTCACTCAGCACTCAGAGGTACGAGTCTTCTCGTGGTGGGGCCAACCATGACCACAGCTCTCCTCCTCTCACAGAGTCAGAAAAGGTTGGAAGAGGACAAGCTGGTAACAGCCCAGTGCTCTCTCCTGCACAAATCATCTTTGGGCACATGGATGTATTCTGTCATGTCAGTGTCGCCTCTTTGGATCAAGATGAAAACACAGAGGTTTGGCTTTTCCACATCTTATTTCCCATTTACCCTCATGAGCAGCAGCTTTGACACTTAAACCAATTTTGGTTTTGCAACCTCAGTAGTGCCTTATTTGTGTTCCTTCTGCTCACCAACACTTGCTCTCGGCTCTCTCATTCAATGCTGTAGGTTTGGTCTGGAGATTGCCCAGCCAACTTGTCCCAGGTTTTATTTTCCCACAGCCAAACTAACTTCAAGCTTTTATTTATACTTTTAGGCCACTAAATACTGCAAAGGAGAGATACAGATTTTGGATGAAGCAGAAATAACAAAAAGAATGTCATTGCTCATTTCTGTAAACAAACTACATGAAGCAAATGAGTTTGTTCTTTCTCTTTTGAAACACTTAACCATCAAAAACAATGATCTCATGCTTCTGAAAACAAAGAGGAGTTTTGAGAAATTTATTTTAAAAGGATGGAGACAGATAGGCTGCAAAGAGATTTAAAGGGAAAAGCAATATAGGTGGAAGGTACTGGATAGCAGAACTTTAAATTACTTTAGTGGGAGCTATAAATGTCCTGTGTGGCTCAGAGCCTGGGCCTCACTGACTGCTGGTGTGTGGGGACCCTGCAGTGTTTCCATGTGCTGTTTGGCTCTCACTGACATTACCCCATACCCCTTCAACACTATGTACATCAAAATAAAAAATAAGTCAGTTTGAGTAAATACAAACTTTTCCTACTCCAAATAAACAAAATGGGTTGAGAAAGATAAAACTGATATGCGTTTATAGAATTATGAATTGGGTTTTTTCTAAATTCAAAACCAAACAGAAAATTACTTTGTCTTTATCTTCCCTTCCTGTTTTGTTTGTTGGAATTTTTTTGTTGTTGTTGCATTCTGCTTTGGTTTCTTTTGCTTTTGTTATTGCTTCATAGTGAGCTTTTTTTCCACGCAACCCTAAATGAAAACATAATTGCTGCTTGGAAAAGCTGTAGTTTTTCCCTCCTGTAGATTTTCACCCTCTCTGCTCCAGGGTTTGGAGACAGGGCAGAAGCTGAAGTGACAAATGGAAGAGTTGAATTCAAGTGGTGGAAATCACTGGAGAAAGCCTACAAATCTCTCTGTAATATGCTATATTATAACCTACGGCAGCATCATTTTAGCCAGGTCCAGAGCAGAGAGGTCGACTCTTTTGGGGCAATGCTCTGCTATCCAAAGCTTTTCAAGACCATCTAAACACAGAGAAGTCTGGATGGCTCCCAGCACCCAAAGAAGCTTCCCCAACCATCGCCTGTTTCCCATACTCTGTTGCACTTTTTCCTGCAACAAGCAGGAAAAGCCTTGATTTGCACCATGGATATAATAAATAAGGATTCATGTTTTCTTTGAGACCTTTTCTTTTGTTGCTGCCCCTCTAAGCACAAGTCAATGTGGCTCTGAGTAAGAGGGAAGCATCCTCTGGCAAAAGTCCTGTTTGGCTGGAGGTGAGCACTCTCCAGGGCCAGAAGGGATAACCCACAACTAGCGGAGACATTGCTCACAGATAAGGATGCAACAAAAACTTCAGTCTCAGCCTTACATAGGACTAAGATGGACTTAACACCCTTAAAGCAAATAACCAGGGAGGATATCTCATGATAGCCATTTTGCAAAGCCTTTAGCATCTAATGGTACTTCAGGAATTTCTCTTCACTGTTAATACTGAAAATGCACCACAAACAGGCAGCTCACCTAAAACGACCTCGGGGTCAAGTCCTACCTGGCTCTCTCACACACACAAACACACACATACATACCCAACTTCTTCTGCTCCCTGAGAGTTCAGGGCCTGGCACTTTATGGAATCAGACCCATATAATCTAAAATTCTTGCAAGTGGCCCCTGCTGGTGTCCCCCCAAACCACCATTGACAACTCTGCTCTCAGCAAGAAAAGTGGCTCCTTCCCGCACTCGAGGCAAGCCAGCTCCAGTTCAAACGTTCAAGCTCTGCTGGGCTGGCTCAGGCAATGTTTATAGTTCAGTGGTACGGATGAAAACTTACACAATGCTTTATGCTGTCAAAGCAAAATGTGATCGTTCCAGACTGTGCACTGACATTATTAAAAATATCAATTAAGGCCAAAACTGCACTTTTACACTGAGCTGCTTGGATTAGATTGTAACCAGCTCAAGGATAAGAAACACTGCTTGTTTATCTTAATCACATTTAAAAATCCAGGCCTTTATATTATCTCCCCCACAACAGCCATTTCAAGTGACAGTAGGAATTCTCCAGTGGCTTCAAATGGATTTTTTTCTGCCAACACGTCCCCTCTTCACTTTTAAAGTTTTGTCTCTCCTATTTTTATAACTTTCAGGAAAATACTACCAACTGGTGAGTCCCCAAAAACAAAGACACAAAGCGGAAAGAATGAAAAAGTCAATGTACATCAAGAAACACACAGGACAATTTGCAACACAGTGCCAAATAAATGCTCATTTGTCTTCAGTGGAGGTCAGTGAGGCAAATCGGTGGGAACCATTTGTAATTACAGGTTTGTGAGATACAATTGTGGCAGTTGTGTGGCCTTTTAATGATGCCTTTTGCTCTAATTTAGCTTTGGAGATCATTGAAGAAATGGAAAACACCCAGAGATCTGCAGGTTCCCAGAGTGTCTATTCAAATGTGTTCAAATAAGCCAGACTAATTTGTTTCCTAACTCCAAAACTTTATCTCTGTAAAATCTGTGAAATATTAGTACATATGATCAGTACATTGTGTTGGATGAATATCAACAAGTCCCATTTGTGTCATGTCTGGAAGTACACACATTACACATAAGAGAATGTGATATAAAACTTCAGTTCTCCATTACTATTCATACTGGATTTAATATACTGTAAAACAGAGATTGGATAGCTCGTGATTTTACCACTAACCTCTTGAAGCTTACCTTGAAACTTGGTTATCAATGTAAACTTTAAAAGGAGAGATCCTAGAGGTCTTAAGACCAGGATCCATATGCAAAAAGCTAGCAAAAATATACTTCTTGCAAATCTCATTTTCAAGGCATTGGTGAACCCAACCCACAGTTTTTGAAAGCCTGAGGTTCACAACTGCTTGAATCTTCCACCTAAGTTGATCAAATGATCCCTATTATATCCCAGAAAGGAAGGAGAAACCTTGCACCCCTAAAAAACCTTGTCTGGCCATACCTTTTTGCTGATAGGAAGATGAGAAACAGAGATCTGATTTAGTTACATTCACAACTATAAGTACAGAGCACTGAAGATAATTTTGTAGTTTTCCATGGGTATCTTATTCTGTAACCTCTTACTGCTTTTACCAGAACACTACTGATGCTTATGAAATTTATGCTTAACCAAACTTACTGCCTGAAGCCTACTTGCAAAACCTCTCTGGGAATAAACTTCCTGATGTGTTGTTTCCTCCTACATATCACTGACCAAAGGAACCATTGCTATTTTCTCATTTCTGAGAGATGAGGTTTTTGGGCTGTTTAGGACTATTTATGACAGTGACTAACAAAAGCAGGCCAGAAGAATGACTACACTTGAAGAACTCCTGTCTCAGTGACAGAAGGGTATCTGGACTTAGTCCCATGTTATCAAGCACATATTTAATGCAAAGAATTACCTTCTAACATGGAGAACCCTTGTGGTGCAATCAACCACTCATCCTGAGCAGGGCACACATGTACAGAAAGAAAATGGAAACTCTTTCCTTGCTGCACCTCTGACTTCTCACCCACCTTCTGCAGTGGGAGGGCATTTTCCATGTGGGACAGAAAAACCAGGAGACATAATTTCTGTGCCTTTTTAATAACACCTCTGTCCACAGCAACAGTCTCTATGTACAAAAAAACTGCAGAACAGTTTTTTTGGCAGACATAACCTGGTGGAGCAGCTGAGCATGTGGCTGTTACCAGCAAGAACAGCTCTGTGGCTACAACTACACCAAGATCTAAAGTTATTTTTACTGCACACTGGCTGTTTAGAATTGGTAATTATGCACATTTCTGAGGTTTCCTTTTTGTGTGAAAAAAACCAACGCATAACAAGGCAAACACTCAGAATCCTAAGCTTGAAATACCAGGTCATGGATTATGAGGGCTTTTACAACATCCTGGGTGAGATCCATTTTGTAACACTGAGATTATGTTACACTCCTCTCTTGCAGGCCTGGTGAGACTATCAGACTCAAGGATGCAAAACAGAGGGGACATTAAAATAAAATTCCCTTTTTTACCTTATCTATGATTCTTTTCTCCATTTTGCTGACAGCCTGATACCTCATAAATGCAGACATCCCTTGACTCTACACCTTCAAGAATTTAGCTTCTGAGCCTGTGATTTAGCCTTTAATGAGCAAAATAGGGGCAGTTTTCTGACATATTCACATTCATTTAAATCTTTACAACTGAACTCACTTAGATCCAGGCCACACTGGTAGAGTTTCCTCCTCAAACCAGTGTTTCTCCTGAACAAGATTCTTTGCCTATAATATATGCCAAAACATTCTTAAATTAAGAACATGAATTAAAATAGGAGAAATATGAATACGACAAAAATCTATTGCAGTCTTTAAAAGTAAACAAACCTTGTAATCTACTCCAGTAATGGGGAGGATAAGAGAATTATACAAGAAGTCACCAGCTTTTCTCTACCATGGTGCCATCCCAGTGCCTCTAAAAAGCTCATTCATGGAGGCTTAATTCTGACTTGTAGCAACTGACTCTATTTGTCCTAAATATTCAGCTGAAAATATGTTCTACATTAAAGTATTGCACAGAGAGTCTTTTAAAAGCCTTGTGATCATTGAAGTTAAAAGTCTGATGAGTAATGTTGTTCTGTCTAAAGAGTATGTTGTTCCCTTTGCCTCCTTGCTTTATTTTGAGACTGATACACTTAAAATAGTTTTAAATAAATATGGAGATTATTATCCAATCTAACAGATTTAATTTAGCATTTATATGGGTTTTAAATGCATGCCAACACTTTCCTTCATTTCAACCTTTGGCAACTCTTCACTGTTCATGATTCCAAAGGCTGCAGACACATGTCTGATCATTTTAGGATATTTACAGTTGTAGCCAATAAAGACAGTGCTGATTTTAATTAAAGTTCTAATTGCTTTCTGAGACAACAAGAAATCCTGATCACACAAAATTGTGACTGGCTCCTTTAAGAGCTGGTGGCTGAGGACTGCCAGAAACAACATTGTCCATCACTTCCTATTGGGTGGGTATAAATAAATTCTAAATCATCACTCCTGATAGCATCAGTGGCAGTTTGGTAATCCAGCCCGATTGTAAACATCTTTCTTTCCAGAGAGCCAGAATATGGACTGGACAAAGGAAAAAAGAAAAAAAGAGGTCCATAAATTAACTGTTCTGTCAATCTGTCCCTGCCTTAGGAAACAGTTTGCCAGCAGCTATGACAAACATAATATATATTACAGCAATTCCGGAGGTGGAGTGGACAAATCAGGGCACAAGAGCCCATGCTCAGTCACTTCCATGTCACCAGTTCAATTCTATCCAATCTCTCCTGGGAGCAAAATCCCTGTGCTGCCTTAAGGTTCTACTATAGCACCCATGTTTCCCAGACTTTCCCAGATATCCTTACTTTTCACTCTCATTTGGAAGACACCCAATCCACGCCACTCATTTACATGCCCACTCCAGCCATTACTGAAGACACCCTTTGAGGCGCTTGTGCAGCTGGAAGCACGGCTGTGGCTCTGTCACCCACCTCCAGGAACCACCAGCAAGAGTCCTCCCAGCTTGACCCAGGCCCCGTGGGTGGATGGGAGGAACCCTAGTGGCCTGTGGACAGTTTCTCCAGGCACACATCCATGTCAGGATGCCCAGGACAGCTGGTCCCCTCCAGGCAGCCTTGGGTGCTTCCCCACGCGGGGCCAGGCTGCGCTGCTGTATGCAGGACACTCCTGCCTAAATGAATGACTTCAGCCTCGGGGCTCTCTCCACGACTAAACTGCTGTTTAGGAACATCCATCACCCACTCAGCCAGGCTGTGACGTGAAGGACCCGTCCAGAGCCATCAGCTGCCATGATCTCTGCCTCAGAGTGATGCCTTAGGTTTTAACTTTTACATTTTTCAGATTCTGTACTGCTAGTGTAACTGTAGCTTGCTAGGTGCTGTGATGCTGTTTTCTTGTGCTGTTCTCTGTGTGAAGATAGACATAACAAAACCTCTAACTTGCCCTCCAAGGACATCCCGAAACAAGAACTGTAAACCATCATCTTGAGAAGAGGGGGCAGGCTTGGGGAAAGTCACATCATTTGCTGGATTCTGGTTGGTGAATTGATATTGTTATAAAAGTGTGAAGCACTCGTGACCAGAGCGCCCATTTTGAGATCCACTGAGGCAGGACCTCTAGACCCCGAAGTGTGCACCTGAAGGCCTTTCAAATAAATACCACCTTTACTCCTTTGTTCCTGTCTGGTCTCTGTTTTTAGGTAGCCACTTTAAGGCATCAAGAGAAATGGAGATTAAGCACCACTTCTGCACCTATGCACCGGCCTGGGCCGTCCCACGGGCACTGGTGACCACTCTGAGCAAACTCAAGGGCCTTTGCTGCATGGAAAGCAAGGGTAATGTTTGGTTGCTTTTTATAGGCTTCCTTCAAGTCATTTTGAGAGCCACTTACACAGTTTACATATTTAAACATATTACATCATTCTGCTGGGAAGAATTTATTCCTTGTTCGTTATTACCACTGTATTCTGGAAAACAACGGCAACTTGGATATATCATTACTATTTTGTGACAATTAGACAAAACATTGCAAGGTCTCTCTGTACAAACCATTTTCAGGTTCATCAAACATAACTGTGTGGGCCATGCCAAGAAACAGCCTTTTTATGTGGTTCTTGATGGGAGCTGTTAGCCTGTCTATAAATGCTTACCAAACCATCCCAATATAATTTTTCTCTGTGCTGAAATGTAAATACATTTGGTCTCTCATTTGGTCTCTTCTGGGCAACACAAGATATGAACTCCTAACCACCAGCCAATAATAACGTTGAGTTTTCGGGAGTGCAAATATGCTTACATAGTTAAAACCAACAGCTGCTTTGTGAAATCACCTGCCAGACACTAACACTGATGGGATGTTTTAGGTGTGATTATACAGCTACTTCAGGCAAGGAAAGCCTTGCCTAAGGGCTGCAGGAAGGAGCTTTTATGGTCAGCAGTGGCTGGTGAAGACAGTCCCACCCACATCTCTCAGTGATTAAAACCTTCCAACTCTTTCAATTTCTGACAACCTCCTTAGTTCCCCTAAAGCACCTTAAAGCTGTTTGGCTGCATTTCCCAAAGACTATTAAGTTAATTCAACACTGACTCTTTGCTCAAGACCTCCTGTATCTTATTGCATGTAAATCAAACAAAATTTCACACTAAGCCTTTTAACTTGCAGCAGTCTGCTTCAATTACTCATATGCACACTGCAAGGCAGCAGCAAACATTGCCTGCAAAAAACTACACGTGTCCAAACCCCTTCTTCATTAATGGAAATGCTGAAAATTCCACTCGGTTGTAACAGCCCATGATGGAACAGAAGAAGACCCTTTGTAACTACAGGCAACAAGCTGTTGCATTTCCTTAGTGATACCTTACAGCATCTAAATGCAAGGGAAGGATATGTACGTGAGTTAAAGAAGAACCTCTGGTTGGAGCCACTCCTATAACACAGATACATTTCTCACTGTTCAATTGCACTGGCATCTGAACATTACCTGTGTGAGGAAACATCCCCGGTACAAACACTTCAGCAAAGTATTGTACAAACCAGTTGAGGGAAAAATTCTTTTGTGCCAAAAAAAAATAAAAAATCCCCAAGTCATCATAGCCAATCTTTATAAGGGAGAAAAAGGGGACTGATAAATGAAAATTATCCATCAAATGTTGACAAGGCATCATCAGTTATTCTCAAGCCCAAAACTTATTACTTCTTATATAATTTTCACATTTTTTGCCAAGTTCTGCCTGCAGTTAAATCCCCCCATGCAGTTAAATCCCCTTTAGCCTGACTGATGTCAGTTGGTTTACACGTGTTTAATTGGGAATGGGACTTTTTCCCCAATGGTAATGCCAGCAGAGTGGAGTACTGATCCCCTGAAAGTCAGGAAGACCCTTGGGATGCAGCACCATGGACCCCGTACTTGTTCTGCCCATGAAACTGTTCATTTCAATGACTGCATCATAGCTGGGACCATGTATTGGCTACCGGATTCCAGGGGAAAGACCAAAGGCTAATGTTGTTCTCTGTTTTCAAATCGAACAGGATATACATCAAATCAATACTGTATTCTTCATTTGCAGAGCATTTAAATTAGTATTCTTCAGAAGCTGTTGAGCTGCATAGGGCACATAATAAAACCCAGGTTAAGTGATTGATAATGTACCATGCAAACCTCAGACTCTGGCACATTAAGTTGAAAAGCCCTTTAATTATACCTCACTTACTATTATCTCCAAACTCCCAGCACTGTAACACAACATAAAGAATCTGTGGAGGATCCCCTTAATTAACCTGTTCCTCGGCTTTTTTAGACTGCTTGCTGTATTTTCATGTGCTGCTTTGATAATTATTCCTATTTTATGTTTCTGAAATATTGGCATACACTTGCAGTCAAAAGCAAGTCCCAGGTGATGCAAGGAGAATCCCTCCATCAATTTCAATGGACTTTCAGGCAAAGCCTGAAGACCTACAATTTCAAGCTGTATTGGCCAGGCATCTGGTTTATTCCTATATTTTTGGGAAGATTATTATGCACCTTTTTACACCCTCAGCTTCTTCTAGATATATCATGTAGCTGGTTTTGTATTTGAATGAACTTACAAATGAGGTATCTGCATATCCAGATTAATATACAGGTATAAAAGCCAGAGACTAATTTTTCCAGTTCTAGCTGCAAATCACACTTTAGGTTCTGCATCAGTGAGGTGCAAACTTCTGGCTAAATAACTACAGCCCCAGTATTGCAACCCCTGGAAATGGCTATTCATGTACTAGTTAAAAAAAAAAATCTTGTGATTCAATGGCATTCAAGAGTTTTAGTGATGCCTCATGCATTATGCAATGGCTTTTTTGTGTTTATTCCCAGGGCTAAATGTATATTCATGACCTGGTAGCACTGGGATCATCTACAGGTTGGCTGGATAAGAAGAAAAGGAAGCATTCAGAGGTCTTTGTTGGTCAGGCTTTCCTTCAGATATCACTTGTAAAGCTTCAACAACCAAAAAGGCTGAGGTAGGCTGACAATAAGGATCTTTGGAAATTCCTTCTCTATACCTTAGCAATGTTTAAGGTTGAGAAGTGGTGCAAGATTTACAACGAATTTTGATTCTTTTGATAAAGGGACTTCTGGGACAGTTCCAGGTCTATTTTGCAAGGACTCAAACAAAAAAGTCCATCCCTTGCAGCTTCTGACTATGAGTGATGGGTGGCTGTCATTTTACCTATATTAAGAACATGTTTTCTGCACCTTAAATAATCTTTCCTATTTATTTCCCTCTGGTTCTTTTCACTTAACTTTAGTAATGCCATGTATCTGTGTCAGAAATGCAAACGACTTCGGTAGACCATAAAATGTCATCTTACTCCACCATGTAGAACTACTGGTAGCATGGAGATTAAAATCATCCCCACAGACTTCTACTGCAGTTCAAATTAATTGATGACTTCTACTCAGTAAGTAAATTTTTCTGTACCTCCTGATTATTTGGAAGCTACATCACACTGAAGTTGAAATGCTGCTTGATAAAGATGAGCTTTAAACACAATCCCATGCTTTCTGTGTTAATGCACAACAGTATTATGCCAGCACCACCACCAAGCAAACAAATATGATTTTATTATATACAATTTTAATTATATAAAAAAATATTGAAATTATGGAAAGATGGCTTTCATTCTTTAACTGTTTCATTTGAACTTACTCTGTGGTGCTTCTAAGGTATGTTTGGATTATTTACTTTCACAGGCTAAGTCTCCTTTGGACAAAATTAACAACAACGGAGATGGCCAATCTTAAAAATGACAAGAGCCCATTTTTCTTTGCATTTCAAGGGAAGACCAAATAACAGTACATTGGTTCAATCCTGCTACACAGAGACTAGGGAAGATGTCCTACAGAACTGTACAATTTTTACTACATCTGGTTGATATATGTAGGTGCTCCTCAAACCAAAAAAACAACGTGCAATTTACAATAATCAAATCATACAATTATATGAACTACAATGTTCTGTCATTTTTATTCATTCGGGGAAAAAAAAAATTGCTCTCCTGGCCTCATTTCTTTTGCACTAATGGTGTCCAACATAAAGTGATGCTGTTACCCTAAGAGATGCTGAAGTTCTCCCAGCTCCTCCTGGTACCACTCCAATGACTCACACTGCTCAGGGCTGCAGTGTTGGACTCTGCACTCCATGGCTTTGCCTCACCATGGACCTCAACGAGATCCCAGCTCAAACTGTGTCTGTTGCTTCACAGGATTTAAGTGTGATCAATATGCCCTTTTGTCTAGTTCAAAATGCTTTCAAGCATGAGATGTCACTATTATTTAAAGTGAGTATTACATGGTAAAAGTAATTAGTATCGTGTGTGGAGCTGTAAAACAGATGATTTTTCTCTTGTGTATGCATTGGACGACATCTTTATATTTCTAAGAGTTCTGCCCCCAGGGAAGATTTGTTCATAGGTCTCATGGTTATCCATTGCCATGGTTCTTTATATCTTAAGTAAGCTGTTTAGATGGAAAATATGTGTTTAGATCTTGGGATATGAAAATACCAGAGGCAATATTGAAACTTTTTCAGCTTTTTGACATTGGACTCTTGTTCTTGAAAGCTCAAACTCTGGATATGCAACCAATGGGTAAATGAAACATGAAGCAGAAAACGGAGACCTGAGGTCCACAAAACTTTAGCAAGATTTGCACGCAGTCCAAGAGGACATTTATAGCAAGGACAAGAAATGAACACAGACTTTCTGTCACGAAGTATAAACACATTACCACTCTTCCTCCATCATCTTATGCCTCTACTTCAGCTGAAAAATTGGCTGTAAGTTTAAGCCAAGTTAAAACAGCTGGAGAAATATACTGGTCCCTAGTTACTGCAAAACTTTGTGTCATAAATCTGACAGAAATCAGTCACTTCTTCTTTAGTATGCCAATAGCTTTCTCGTTTACTCTCTCTTCTTCCTGATCTCCAACATCTCCTAAGTTGCACACATGGGCTAGTTCAGTTCTTTAATATTATTTGCATTCAATAGTGCTTATGCAAACAGTATTTTTAGTTAACATGCAATTTGGATAGGAATAGCATTGCAAATCTAACATTTATCTTGATTAGTTTAAGCTAACTGTACCCACAGGTTCTAAAATGCCAGTTTGGAAACTGCTCTGGGCACAAAATAATATGAGATCGCTAATTAACTAGGAAGTTTTAAAAGAAGATCTGATTTAGGCCCTGATTCAGCAAACAAATAACATTAAGCGTGAGTAACCCCATGGAAAACATGTGAAGTCATTGCATAAATCACAAACACTAAGTGCACGCTGAAAGCACCTTGCTGAAACAGAGCCGAATTTAAAAGTCTCATATTCTCTTTAATGGAGTGTACTCCAAGCAAGTGCCTGGTGTGTTGTGGTTTCCTCTTCTGCGTTAGGGCAAATGGTCTGAACGCAGAGCCAAGAGCCAGGGATTCCTGTTCTCTTAATCTCCTTCTGAAACCGTCTGTCTGGGTTTTGGACAAGTCCACTAACATGAGTGCATCCCAGACTAGCACTTGAAAAATGGGGAATAAAGTTTCTACTCAGCAACTTCCCCTACAAAACTATGGTTAGGATCAATTATTAATTTAAAGGTTTGTGTGATTCACATTTAAGGTCTTCTAATATAAGACATTTTCTACTGTCCCTAATCAACTTTCCAAAGTTATGCACACTGTGTATCTCTTAATCTATTGGATTTTGGGGTTTTCAATTAATAAATGTCATGATTTAAGCACTGACATGCAGAGGAACAGCAGCTGAGAAGCTGCTTTCCCACTGCAAAGATATGGCAAAAAAGACTGATGAGTCCCTGATCTGGGCAGCCCTGCGAGGAGGCTGTGGCTGGCAGCCCTTTCAGGCAGGCCTCAGCACACACCTGGTACCAACCTCATCACATCAGCTCCGTGTTCTGCTGCTGGACACCACAAATTCAGCCCTCGCATTTGCCTGGGATGTGATCTCCTCACTTAATCTCCCTGATATCACCGATTTTTATTAAGCCTTACAAAAATAAGAAAGTGGAAATAAAGCCAATAGGTGCCTAAGGAGATCTGACTTGCATTTCCAGTGTCATGTTTTAGTTCTTCCTCAGGTGAGTAGTTCTTGCTGACACCGCTCATGCCTCTTATTATAAAGGAAATTCTCAAGTAATTACTTAACTAGCCACTACTGGATGCATGGCACAGCAGGAAATCCCAAGAAAGGAAAATGAAGGGAAGCTAAAGATCATGATAAGGGTTTCTCTGGTTTTACCTATCCTGGTGCTCCCCATGATGCACGATGTCCATAAACAGCGGTTGTTACTGAGAGCTGTAACTCTGTGGAACAGTCAGAAAAGGGAGGAAGTAGGAACAGATGAGGAAGAGCAGTTTCTGAAGGAAGCTCTGATGTGAGGGATGAAGTTTAGAAAAATAAAATAATCCCATTCTTTTTCCCTTTAGCAAATGAAGAACAGAGACCTTTCTGTTCATACAAGCTCATGGCATGGACTGTGCAGCAAAAGGAAGGGAACTTTGGGCAAATAGGGGCCAGTGTGGAAAAAGCAAATGTGAGTTGTACTAAACTAAGACATGTCTCTCACCTAACTCCTTTCTTGGCCTCTCCTATTCTTCAGGCAATGATACACTGAAAACTTTCAGCAAGTCCCTGTTACTTCTCATAGCAGATATTGTACCTGACCACTGCACTGTTACCTGGTAATAAGTATGTTAAGAAAATGGAAGACTATAATCCCAGGCCTTGTGACAATGCTGTCTTCTTAGCCATGATTTAGACATTTTCAAACAGTATTTCCCATAACATTCAGCTGATGCATTTTTTTTTTCTTGTGGATTTTTACCTTGACAAATATTGCAGGGTCTCTGAACAGTGTAAGAACAGTAACTGCTGGTACCGTATTTATCAGAAAATGCACTTTCACCACTAAGAGTGGAGGAAAGATATACTTTTTAATTGAGTTCCTGGGATAATATTTTTCAAAAGCACAAAAATGCTCACAAAACTACAACCTACAAATTACGTTTTAATTTGGAGCTTTACCAAGACCTAACACTCACAGGAGTGAGGAGGGGCAGAGAGAGTGAGCCAGGCTTCCCTCCCATCCCTGCCTTTGAGGCTGACTTGGATTTATTTTGAATTCAGAAATCTGTCAGCTCGTTGTCTCACCCTGAGCCACTGGGAGCACAGGCGTGTGTGAGCTCCTCAGTGTGAAGGCAGCCGGGTGAAAATATTTTGCCTGATCTCCATATTCAGGGGTCTGTCATATTCTCTGAACAAGCTACAATTTCACTCATGACTGAAGAAAGCCAGTAGAGCCACACAAATGTAAGCAGCTACATAATGGCTGCATCTGTTTTAATTTTTAGGGGCTTTTCAAATAATGACTGTTATTAAAACAAAGTGTATTTTGTCACAGATGCTCCCAACAAAGACTAATTGGCTGCACAATTACCAGGCTTTGGCTGAATGGGCGCTGGTGCAGAAAACTGGGTGTGCCCAGGGTCAGAGCCCTGGTGCCCTGCTTGGGTTGAAGAAAACCCAAGGGCCATGAGGAGTTCCTGGTATAATCCCAAAAACATAGGGTGAGAAATCTACCCGGCATAGCCAGGAATCACCAAGGAAAAAATGCTTTGATCTGGCTCATTTCTGAGCTTAGATGTGAAGCTTTATGGATGTGATAGAAAACACTCTGCAGGTTCTGGAAGTTTTGGGAAGTGTGATGCCAGAGGAGGTTTGCCTTGTGAACCCACATTTTACACAGCCCTGTAAAGCAACAAAACCCAGGAGCTGCCACAGGTCACTTTGCCTTGATCCTGAGGAAAAGAGAGGGTGAAGCTGTGACACAACAAGCCATTCTTCAGTCCTGTATCTACTCTGTCCAGAGCTTAGGATGAAGGGTTTTATTAAAAAAAATGTTTCTTTTTTGACTTGCTTTTAAATAGTGCTATCAAAACTTGTTCTCCCCTGAAAGGTCTCAGCCATTCCAGTTGAATACTGTCTACATAACTGGAAGCCAATATTTTTTAGACAAACATTGATCTCTGGAAGCTCTCATTACCTCAATGAATCAGATCAAAACCCAACATTCTCTAGAAAAGTGAGTGTTTAAAATGAAATTTTCCTTATTTTTAATTCAGTATGATTTGTTCTTCTTTAAAAGCAACTTTAATTATATTTCAGTTTTGAATTCATTTCCACAAGATGCATAAGTTATTATTCTTCATTTAGACTGTGTCACTGGAAGCATTTCATTACATGATAAAAAACCCCACAAGCCTGTTTGGCCTCAGGGTAGAAATGACTGGAATGACATCTCTGTATTTTTAGTTCAAGAATTAAATGTGCATGGGCTGCAGCTCCAGTCTCTTGTGGCAGGCATCCTCCAGGAGGAGATGGCACAGCAGGCATCATGACAAAGGAAAACAAAATTGGTGATGGAAGGCAGGCAAGAGACTAACTACAGCCAAACTTCTCGGAATTTTAAAGACACATGGAAAAGCCCATGGAAAACTACACTGAGTCTAAAAAGAAAAGGAGGAGCAAACATCTGGTACATCTGACAGAATTGCAATAATCCATAGGAATACATAGTGTCAGATAACTGCTAAGCATTTCTGCAACAGAACCTGCTTCAGGAACGTGAGGCAACTGCAATATATAGACTCGGACTGTGGGTGCAGAGTCCTGACAATCTTTAGCTACCAGAGTTGCTGGGCTGTAGTCTCTGCTCGAAAATTCACATGTTCAGGCTCAAAAAACAGATCCTACACTTCACACACGTTTGAGTAGAGATTATTCAGCATCCAAATTATATGCTCAGGAAGATCACCTCCATTTTGATAATTGCTTCATGAATGCATAACACAGCAGCATGGGGATTTGTATTCCCAGGAATGTCTGCTATCAGGCATCAATCGTTAGTCTGCCAGGGATGTGGCTCACCAGTTGATAAAGAAGAGGCACAGAGCACTCTTGAAAGGTTATCAGTGAGAATCTTATTTAGGCACAACCCCGTGTTCTATGTGATACAACAAATTTTGGAGCATCTATGCAGGAAAAGGTCAGGTCTCAGAACAATTTCTGCAGGTCTGGTAGAGAGTAAAACCCTGCACCCTTCTCATAGAGGATGCAGTGTGCAACACTCTCTGCCCTTGCTGACACCTCCAATCAATGCAAAGGGACATTTTAGAGACACTGATAGTATTGTTGAGGTAAAAAAAAATACTCTATCTATTATAAATCTTTTGTTGAAGGCTTGCAAATTACTTCTCTGCATTGGGTGCACAAGGAGACAGGATCTGGCATCCCTGAAGTGAAAAAGACCTCAATTACTCATCACTCCCTTAACCTCAGATACCCCAGTAATTGCTGTGAGTCAGTGAGGCACTTCCAGTAAGTGCTCCATACAGGGGCTGATATCCTTTCTGCTCTTTTCCAAAATAGCAACCACTTGAGTGGGAGCAGTGCTGATATGTGCACACAACTCCCTGGGAGAGAGGGAGGTGGAGGGGCCGGGCAGGGAAGCTGGGTGCCTGGCTGAGGGGCACAGCACAGCCCCCACGGACAGCAGTAGGGGCTGTACTGCAAGGGGACATTTACAGATGGTGCCAGAGAAAAATGTGTCACACTGAGGAAGGGGAATGTAAAGAAGGTGAGTTTTGGATGTGCATTCATCCTTCAGAGCCACAGTAGCAATTATCACTGATTAGAGGAAAAGCAGCAGCCCCTCACCTCACAAGGGTGAGAGCAGGTGCAGCTACCTCAGCACAGGTCCAGAAAGCACTTTTTTTGAAGAAATCTCCCAGCTGCTTTGATTTGTGCTGCCAAGGGGGCTTATGGATGGCCAAAGAGCATCTTTGTGGGTGATGCTCAAACGACTGACACACACACACCCACAAATGGGTGCTCTGGGCATCCATGGGGCCAGTCCAAAGTGCAACAGTTGAAATACACACTGTGCAAACATCAGCTCCTTCACACCAACCATTTCTCAGGTGCATATTCAATCCCTCTTACATATTATTTACTACTGTACATGTACCTGCTGGGGATTCCTCAGTATTTCTGAGTGTCCTAAGCTCCAAATGCAGGAATGGCACGAGATCCCTTCCACAAGATGTACTTTCCAAGACTGAAAGTCCAACCTAACGATTCTCTGTAACTTAGATGACTGTGGATTGGAAAGTGCTGAGCACAGCTAGTAAGTGAACAAAAAAATTGGTCAGAGAAATGGTTTCTTTCAGCTATAAAAAAAGGACATTCAAATTTTAATGTATTTGAGGCATACAAAAATATTCTGCTCTTAAGAATTACAGGCCCAGCCAGGAAATGCCTGTTGTCACCACACTGACCCTGTGGCTACCAAACTTGCAAAAGAGGGGAGGGTCATGTACAGGTCTCCATCATCCATTTCATCATCTCAAGACACTGCTCTGAGTTTAAAAAGTTCAGTGCTTTTTATTCTTTCTTTTTTTTTCTTCACACAAATATGACAGAAATTTATTTTACAGTATTAGATTCCTGAAAATTTCTCTCACATTTTGCTACAAACCCAAGAATACTTGAAGAAGACATGTAGCCAGAAGGTTGTTTCATTCAGAGGCTTGAACAACTGCTATGGTTGCTGCCACCCTTCTAAAGGGCAGTGCTTTTTGAGATGTTTTTTTCATAATCTTGCTGCCAGCTTAGGTAAGAGCTGTTCTTCCAAGACATCTCAGCATGACTGCAACTCGAGCATTTTAACTACACAACCCAAACTTTTGGCTTCCACAAGACTCCGTCGTGTTTGGCTGCTTCCCCTGACAGAAATGCGCCTTCAATCCATATTCCTGCAAATATTAAGTCTATACATGTGGCCCTGATTTGCAACCTCTCTGCAACTCCAGTGCTGAATCTGGGCCATTTTTTCAGTGAAAAGGGCCAAAGTTATTACTGCAGATAACCACAATTCAGAGCTGCAAAACAGCATAGAAACGATAAGTCAGTAGAAGCACTAACAGTCAAGAACCCTGATACAGATCCCATAAAACCAGCACTTTGCCAAACTGCTTAGGCCAAAAATCCTTCAGCAGATGCCTTATGAGTAACTTTTTAGAAATCATAATTTGAAAACCATTGGACAGATCAGCAACCAAAAGATAATATCACTGAAAGTCCAAACTATGTGGGTTTCCTTTTTTTCTATAAACAAGCAGGACCATATTCTGTTCTCATTTACAGCCATGAGGATGGCTGGTGTCAGCAAACAGCCAGTCAAAATTTACATTCACAAAACACAGAAAAATTAAGTTCAGGTTATTTCTATAGCTGAATTTTTTGTTCTTGAACTCAAACAAAAAGCTAAGATACAATTTCAACAGTCTTAGGATAGCAGGGAAATACAAGAGAAGATTTCCTATGTCCCAGACTACTCTATCAATGGCAAGGAGGTCTGAATCAGAGTTAGAAAGTAGAGAGGGCAGCTGGCTTGCAGATGAAGAAAGACATAAATCAGTGTGAGGCTGGGATGGAACAGAGCAGTCAGTAAATTTCCACCTTCTTGTGCTGGATCTCTTAGTTTCATTCTCAGTTACCTAAAAATTTTACCTGAAAACTAGCAGCAAGTAAATACTAGAGAATGAAGCAGAAGAGAATAAGAGACAATAAGTGAATTGCAACATTCAGGAAATGAATCCACCCCAATCACTTGCATCAGAATTACAAGAAATTCAGTAAATTGGAACGGGGCCATGTGGAACAAGCCAAATTAGCCGAACAATGAAATGTTAATTCTTTAGTTTTGCCTTCTATTTTACCCAACTAACTGTTTGCAAACACTTTGTAACTTTACCACTAGCCAAAAAAATTAAAGGAAAAAGAAAAAACCCTCCTCAGAGATACAAATATGCAGAGGTCTGGAGCACACAAACTCCTGGGAAAGATGAAAGAGCTGGGGTTATTTCATCAGAGAGGACCATGGAAAGAGACACAAAGGGTTTTCAAACAAATTCATGAAAGGGTAGCTTCAAACTTGCATATTCCCGTTTAAATATCTGCAAATGAGATAAAGTTGTAGGAAAAAACATGTGCTTTAGTAAAGTGCTGGAACAGATGCCACAGCAAGGGCTATGGCCATGTCCTTGCTGGAGCTTCCAGGTAAAACACAAGAGTCACTGTCCCCACCATGACGCAGGGGACAGACTGGGCAAAGGCAGCCTCTGGAGGTCTGTATTTTCTATGGTTTGTTTTGCACACAACATGACCCCAACTTCGGCAATGTCTTGGGGTGACTTCTCAAACCGGGACAGGCAAGCAGTGTTTCAAAAGGTGATATGTTGATGACGAACAATAGGCCACACTAGAACTGCCTGTCTAAAGCACTGGGCTCTCATGTGCCTCTGGTGAGATAAAACACAGGGGTCCCCCTACGCAACATCCACCTGTGAAACATCAGACACTTGACAGCACCATCCTTGTGACAAATCTGAACCACAACTAAAGGATCCCAGCAGTCTCTTAATCAATAGGCGTATCCTTTAAAATATCCTTATAATTCATTCTGCAGAGGTGGTAGCAAATGGTTTAAACATGCAAAGGGTCATTTTAGGTAACTCTCCAAAGGGTACCCTCCGTTACCTGCAAGTTTGAGAAATATCCATTACAGATATCCTTTAAACTTGGTAATGAGCCATATTAAATAGGTTGTGAGATTTTTATGTAAGTAAATTTGAAACAGATTCTCCAAGTAATGAAACAAAGTTGGCGAGCTAGAATTTCACCATGTGGCTGAGCGCTGGCATCACAAGTACGTGGGGGTGCTCAGGGCCCTGCGTCTGTCCCAGGCATTTGGCAAAAAGCCTCTATTCTGTTTCTACTGCCACATGAGGCTTTTATGTTCAAAGAATTTAAATGTTTCCTGTTCCTGCCCATCCATTTATCATTTTTCTGAATGAAAACCTAACAAAGATTTTAACAAGCACGTAGTTATTTCAGGTATCTCAGTTTTCACTACCAAGAAACAATAGATACAAGAACCTGAAATATATATTACTCATTCTAGCACTTGAATCTCAAATTAAATCTGACTAACCAAAGGGCAAGTTTAACTGCACACTTGAATAAAAACATCAGGAATAATTCTGGCCAAGACTGTATAGCTCTGTGTCTGCCATGATGTATCTATAATCTGCTTTTCCCCTAGGTATCCCCTGGGCACAGTTAGAATCAAATAGTATTTTACTGGATTTTGCAGCTCTGATTATCCTGTGCTTAATCAACCTTTGCTCTTCTAGATTTCCCAGTTTGCAAAATTAATTATAATGAATAGGCCAGCATGTGTGAGCACTGCTGTCCTTCACCATCCCAAAAAGGACTGCCCAAACATGTACTATGGGTCAGCTATAAGTTAATAACCACAGACAAATTTGAACAGATGCTGCTAGCAGAGGGTTTGTGCTCTTGGAACTGGAGAACAATGCTCCATCCTTGCTGCCCTTTTGGAATTAGACTTATCTCCTATTGAAGATCTTCTATTTAGATAGATAGAAAGATAGAAAGAAAGAAAGAAAAATAAAAAGATAGAAAGATATCTAAGGACTGATATTTGTAATTATTACTATTATCATCATTGTCATAGTTGATCTGCTGTATTTATTCACATTATTGTAGGGGGAATACCACAGACATCCCCCAAGCATGTAATAAATAAATGCCTCCCACCATCCAATTGGTAGGGAGCAACAAACTATGGCGAGTTTTAAAGCAGATGTGAACACATTTTACAAGGGAAAATCTATGGTGCAAAATTGCACTGCTACAGGAAAGCACTCAAGTGAAAAAGACTTACATTCAGCCTTGCAGCAACACTTAACATTTTTACTCTATAGAGCCAGATATCTGTCCCCGAGTACTTTTGCCTCTCTCATCTAAATTATAACTCCCGCAGAATAAAAACTGTCACCTTCAACATAAAAAGATCCCCTGACTGCTGACCCGATTTTTTTTTCATCCCCTAGAAAACAAGCATTTGAAACTCTGATTAAACAGAACACGGAGGAACCTACTCTCTTCTCCCCAGCGGTGACAAAAATAGCTTTTCTGAGCAAGCCCGTCAAGAGTAAACACAAGCTGCTACAATAAAAGAGAAAGTTTGATTTCATAATTCTTCCTTGTGCAAGGAAGCCTTTTAAAGAGAATATTAGGTTAGGCAGGACCCTAGACAAAGCAGGGGAAGTCCCATGGCAGGCACACAATAAATGGCAGCACCATTAACATTAGGTCATAACCTCTGTGTTGCTGAGCCTTTGTGTGTGCTGAGCCTGGTGCGCTCAGAGCTGCCGACAGCTGTTCCAGGGCAGCACATGGCCAAGGAGAAAAGCAGCAGCCAGCAAGGGGTTAAAACCTTACTTTGGGGGTTTTTGCTGTAAGCAGCACCCCTTGAACTTGCTATTATCTTTCTGTCATCTCCTCCAGACCTGTCCAAAAACATGGGCGGGTGATGTTAGTCTCTGAATTCAATGTAACCATGCCAGGTGCTTTCCTTTCCAATATAAAATAGCTGTGCCTTTCCTGTGTTGCTTTTAAAATGGGCATTAGTTTCTAGCACTTGTGTCAGAAATGCATCATCCAGACTTATTCAAAGACACCATTAGTTATGCACTGAAATTAACTGCTCTTGTATTCTGACTTACTGAGATTCTCTTTTTCAAATTTAGAAAAAAATGCATTTGTAAATCCAAAACTTTGAATTCCCCCATTCAAAACAGCAAACAACAGACAAGCACGCTGCTTCACGCCCCAATAACAAGTTTATCTCAGACATCAAATGTGTCATAAACATTATCTTTACAACCTTTTTTTTAAGTAACAAAAACAAGCATTCTTTAGTCTCATGGCTTTTCTCAAGGTGCTGGCAACACATTCTTTCTGAATAGACCATATTCCTATGGTCCAAGCATTGCATATAATAAAAAGATGCAGCTTTTTTTGACCATCTTGTGGCTACTGCCAAAAAGCATAAAACTATCTTCCTGTTAGGAGTTCATATTTATTCCTGAGAAACAACATGCACTGGATGGAGCTGATAAATGACTCAATAGGGAAATACTATTTTCCTACAACTAGGAGAACACACCCTCAGAATGGGAAGTACATAAAAAAAAACAGGAGAAAGGACAAAGTTGTGGTGGAATCTAATTCTTCAAGATGATGGCAGTGACAGGGTAAAAGAGCTTCCTTCTTAACATACTTCTACATCCTCATGGACTGCAGGGAAGCTTAAAGCAAGAGGCCTTAGTAAACTGGAGTGACATAAAATGAAAAGTAAAACTGCATGAATTTCTCTAATTACCAAAGCCAGGTCTGTACCCAATTTTCCTCCATGTGCAACTGCTGGTGAGGGATGGGATTTTATAAAATACAGTCATAAATGCAACCTCCCAGAGTAAGCCCTGCTGTGGCATCATGAGACAACTGCAGTGCTCACCTCTGTCCATGCAGGAAGAATTTCCCCTGAGCATCAATCTTTTCTGGGAAAAGCACCTTTAACTCCAATCTGCAGCTACATTACAGAGTGATGAATTGCTTTAGTAGCACTGGTGGTGTTACAAGTGATACAGTTCCCCATGAGAGAAGGCCTTAGAAAACTGCCGTGGGTGTCTGGCAGACCCAGATGATGTGTGCTGCACCATGAACCAGCTGTAATCAGAGTTCGCTGCTGAAACGCCATAGACTGAGGTCCCTGTTGCTCTGCAGAGCATAACACCAGCAACAAACACAGCCAGCAAAGATTGCTGTGGGCTTGAGACAAAACAGAAACTTTTTTAAAAATAAAAAAAAGGACAAGAAAAAAAGAAACTCCCATCAACCTTGCATTCATCAGACTTAAAAACTTTTGTTTTCTATTAAGACCTTGTCTTAATCTGGTAAAATCAGGTCTCTTGATTCATGCAAAAGGCCTGGAACAAGCCTTCCCTGCCCTGCTCCATGGACAGGACAAGGTTCAAGACCTCATAGCTCTTCAGTCATTCACTGCTTTACAAATAAGCTTGCCATTAATTCCCCCATTCTCTCCCTTGAGTCCTACATACAAGCTGCATGGCCATTAGTAACTATTAACTGAGTCTAATCAAATACTGCAGCTGAGCTTGAATGTTGCTATTCAGTTTGGGATGTTTAAACATAATTACAGGCAGCAAGACTTTTTGACATGACAAATATTTTTTAATAACATTACCAGAATGGTTAGTTCTGTTTTCACTGTGAAAGCAAACAGAGCAATTCCAGCTGGAAAGTTAACATTTATCCTTGCAGTAGGGTAAAAAAGACAGACTCTGGCAGCCACGCAGCCAAGGAAACTGCTTCCACTAACCAGGGAGAGATGGTGCTTCCAGGGACACTCTCCTACCGCCAACTTTTCTGCAGTTCAGAGTAGTGAACCATTAAGAACTTCATGAACTGTTAGTTCATTCCCTTCTATCATTTTCCCCCCCAATTCCTTCACAATATCCTGCTTCTCACACACCCTTTGACATGGACCAGGTTGAGCTTTGATGAAAATTACTATTTCTTCAGAAAGGGAAACACTGAACTACTCAACAAGGCAAATCTTCCAACACTAAGACAACAGCCTAATTCTGAGCACAGAAGGGTCAGAAGGAGAAATGGTGCACGCTAAAAACCTTTGCAATCAGAACCAACAACAATAGAATTTTTTTCACTTGGGCTCATTGTTTAAATTGTATTCTACTGGAAGGAGTCTGGGCGCCTTTCAAATGTAAATATTTTACAAGAGAATACCATATGGGAGACCCAGCTGTTTGTTTTTATTAGGGAAAAAAATTAAATCCTTTCATTTTGCAAAGCTTTTTTTTTTAAAGCCCAACTCGTAGTTACATGCCAACATCTGAATTATCTTAATTCAAATGAATCTCTAAGTAGTTGCAGGAAGTGTTTGAAGTTGAGGCTTTGCAGTTTTTAAGCACTTAAAGAAGTTGTAAAAGAAATCAAGATTGCAATATGTTTATGCATCAGTATTTTCCCATGTTTGATAAAAAAACAAAACACATTGTACACATTACTACAGGTGACACATTTAGAGTTCAATAAGGCAGGATGATACTTTAATAGCTACATAAGCAATATCAACTAAAACCAAACTTACCTGGCCCAAAATCAGAGATCAGTAAAAGCTTCAGAGTAACAAATTCACCTGCCAAATTAAGCATCTAATTTTGTTTACAGATAACTCAAACAAAACTTTGCGGCTTTTCTCAAATATGTTGTTGCATCCTTCTAAGCCAAGAAATACCCATACAATGAGTCAAGGCAGAAAAAAAAATGCTTCTATACTTCTATTCTTTAAAGCTCAGTTTACACACGACACACCAAGAGCCATGAGCAGGAACACAGCATCCACATCCCCAGCACTTGTGCTCATGGGTCCCAAGAAGTTACTTCTGTTTTTCGAGAAAGGACTCTCTGTGCTGGTCTCAAGAGACCAGCAATAATATATGTGCACATGTCTCACCTTTTTCTATCCTACTAAATCTTTCATTTTTATCCTAATACTTACCACAGGAAAAAAATTTAAGTTATGAAGAAACAAGAATCATTCTGGAGTACATCCATGCTGGAGTGCTATACTTGTTCAGCCCTAGGCCTGACCCCAGGAAGGACTGATAAAACCCAAGGAACCCCCACAGAATGGGGTGTAAGACCCAGGCACCTGACAAGTGATGCTTCTCTAGGACACTGTTCCAGCAAACAGTTTTCCGTTTTCTCTGAAAAAAATTCTAATTAAATTGTTTTGCAAACTTTTTTTGTCAGAGTTCCTTTAATTCCTCTGTGAATCCATTTATAATTTTGAACCCTACAACCTCCTGTGACAATGAATTCTCTAGTTTAATTATGTGTTGGGCAGAAAAACTATTTCCTTCATTTAAATGCTTCCCTGTCATGCAACATGCCCTCAGACTTGGGAAATGTGCTGCACCCTACACAGTCAGCCTAAAGTAGAGGTTTTAATGTGAGGTCCAAATGCGCAGAAGCAGAAAAGTGCTGAGCGGTTCATCTCCAAGGCTGTGGGAATCTGTTGCTGCCTGGAACTGTGCACTAGAGAGAGGTGGAGGGTGGAAAGGGAAATAAAACATGGTTTTGGAGGAAATATGCTTATACCTGAGAAAAAAATCAAATATTTTGTTAGCTCTCACAGCCAGGTGAGCAGGGCTACATATCAGAAAACAGGCACTGAATCATCACTGAACTCAGCATCCAAAGCCCTCAGCTGCCCTCAGCAGCAGCTCCACTGCCATCCTCACGTGCAGCTGATGGCAAGGTAAACCCTGTCTCCTTTCTTCTTACACCAGCTGAACCCTTCATGCTCCTTGCCATGCTCCTGCTGCTGCTTCCCAGAAAACAAGGACGAGTGCTACAGTGTTGGGTGAGGAATACTGCTCTCCTCTTGAGGGTCCACACAATCCATGCAGATGGAAGAGCAACTTCCCCATCCCTGCTGCTCCAGGCCAGTGGCACAGGCTATACTTCTCCCAGCAGCAGCTCTTTTCCCTTTTACTATTGTTTGTAACATGTTCGCAGCAGCTGGAGCTTTCAACCAAACTCGAGCTGGCCACCATACACACAGTAAAGACAACATGCACTCCAGACAGCTCAACATAATAAAAATGAATAAAATAAAATGAAATGACAAGCAATGGCTGAGAGAATTCAGGTCAGCATGTCCATGTTCCAAGCAGGCAGCAGTACAGGCTTCCCAAGCTGCTGCAGGTGAGCAGGTCCATGTTGTCCCAGGAAGGTTATTATTTCCATAAGCTACACCCATTTGGCACTCCCTGGGGGAGGCTGTAATTCAGCACAGCACTTCTGCACTGGCCGGGAAGTAAAAAGTATTATGGACTGACCACACAGTGAACATTAATTATATCCCTAAATATGATTGGCATTCATAGGTCAAGATGGGAAGTCCCTCTCCCAAAACAGGCAGGCTTGGTGCAGACCCTGCAGGAGAGCACGTACTACGAAGCAATGACAGTTTGCCTTAGGGTGTGTCTACATAAGGCAAATCTCACGGATGCTCATTTATCTCTCCACATTCTCTCTGGGATTGTATTTTCTCTCCCTGATGCAGGCAAATTGTTCCTGCAGGACCAATACAGCACACTCTTCTATGAAGTAATATCTCTTCCTGGGGGAAAACTGAAACCCAAGTCGCTTGGGCAGTACCTTTTCACCTCCTCACATCTGTAATGCTGTAATCCCCTGCTATAGCCCACCCTGCATGCTTCCCCTTAACACAGTACCCTCCCAAAGAGCATCCGGAGGCTCTTCCTGAAGCAAGTGACAGTGGCAAAGCATTTTGGTGACAAGCTGGTAAGATCTAGTCACACTAGATCTACACTGCATCCTAACACTGATTTACACTAACAGGAAGCTGTCCACATGTTACAGCCTGTTTAGTAATGCCACTGAAAAGCCAGTCCACATGAGAGCCTTTGCATTTTCAGTGGGTTCGTGTTTGAAATTCAGTGGTAGTATTCAGCACAGAAAAAGTTTTACAATATAAGGGAGAGGGATTTCTCTGGACAATTGGCAATGAAGGGGTTACTGACATTCAAATGTGTGCTCCAGGCAAGAGCTGCCTTTCTGACACTGTGCCCCAAACCATGTTGTTCTTATAATAAAATCATTCAGGCATCAGTCGTGAGGTGGAAGATTACACTGAAATAGTACTCCCCACACTGTATCTTTTTCATTTGCATCATTTACTGCTGGGCATCTGAAAAGAAAGGACGGCTTATGTAAGAGACTTACCCATGTCTGGGAATGTTTTTCATTTCTCCTTCAACACAAAATCTTTCTTCTTATAAAGGGAAAGCCAATGTTTTTTCAAAACTGGACTATACAAATTCAGACACTTCCTCTTTCTGGTTGAAGTATTTTTTAAGCATAAGAACAGTTATCACTTTAGCCCTCTGTGGAGGTTGAGAAGCACAAATCATCTTTTACATATTAATGAAAAAACAACATCTGTGGAAAGGAGAGGTCTCCAGAATGACCTCCTTTGCTTACAAATAACAAATCTATTTGTAATGACACAGGAGCCCTCTAAATTTAGTCCATGAAGGAGTGACACAGGACCTTACAAGTCTGTTTCTCCTTCCAACATGACCAGGCTGCACGTTTGAGGCTGTGTTTGAAGAGGCTGCCCCACTGGTGTGGCTACCACTGCCCTGCTGTTACGGCACTGAAATTACCACTAGACTTTGAGAGGCAGCTGATGGCACAGGAACCTATCTGAGAACTACTGCTGGTGAATTTACAACTCAGGCACAGAAGAGATTCAGTATGTAACTAAACTGCCCTCCTTAACCACTGAACTGACTGCATTTGGGTATCAGCCTGGTTCACTGAACACACTTAGTTATTATTTCCCTTTAAAAGTGTAAGGCTGTATGCTAGTTCCATCTCAGTTCCTCCCATCAGCACTCTGAGAAATTGTATTCAAGTGTTTATTAGGACTGAAAAATATCAATAGAGATTTGCTAAGGTTTCTTAACTCCATTTGCAGCTCAGCCCTGCTAGTCAATATGAAACATCAGTTTTGTGTGCAGGCCACAGCTCCTCTCCCAGCTCAGGATAGATTCAGGCTGAAGTTTCCAAAACAGCCAATTTTTACAGAATGTAAACCAACATTAAGTTTTCAATGTAACAGCTTCAAAGTCATCAGAGAAAAAACTTATGTCATGAGTTCCAAGTTTCTATGTAGGCCATTGCCCCCATATCCACCAGTATGCAATGAGCAATCAGAGAAGTTACTCCAAAAATAGAAAAATACATTTTGCATTAATGATAAATTCACTACAAAATATTTTTAGTAAATTATTATTAATAGCATGTTCCCCACTTGGGACTCAAGTACCATCAAATAAAAATAGGCTGCTGTTGCCAATTGGAAAAGTAGGTCCATATGTGTTTATTGGAGCTATAACAGCACTAGTGTCCAGGTGTAGGGGTTATAATTTCGACAAGAAAAGCCCTACAACTTCTGGAAGTACTTGATCAACATAAGCACAACTTGGTGTGCTGTCCCCCTGATGCTGGGCCACATCAAGAGGACTGTACACCTCAGCTGCAGCAGTTAATGCAGAAAAGCAGAGATTTCAAATGGCATTTTGACATGTGACTCATGAATTTAAGGGTTTACCCATGGACAGTTACCAGAATACTTACAAAGTTACAGCACTCACTCCATAACCTGCATCCACACAATCTACTTCATGTTCACTGCCTGACTTAGTAAGTATTTATTTATGAGATTCTGGTTACTGAAATCAGTGGAAAATAGAAGTCTAATTTTCTGATGCATCTAGATCCAAAATTCTTACTCATTTTTGTAGGGACCTAAGGTCCAAAAAGAAAAGTTTGGCATTTGAATCCATCTGCAAATCTGGATGCCAGGCAGAAAGCACCTGTAGAGGACCTGGGAAAGGCCTGAGACCCTCTTTAAGGCTTTTGGTATCACCAAATGATAAATAAATAAAATTATCAGAATTACAACTTTGCCTAATGTCACTAGCTCACCTGGGATTTATCCAAAACACCAGGAATGCAACAGCACTGAAATTATAAAGGAAGTGAAAAAGAAAACTCAAATTGATGCTTCAAAATAAGGCAAGGACCTGGGAAGTATATTATGCTAACACATGACATAGCATTAATTCATTCAAATGACAAAAAGAAGTGAGGCTGGAGAGAGCAATTCCCCAGTGTGCAATACTTTTTTTGTTCATTCAAATTATAGATGATATAGCTAACAGTTATTTCTTCAGGAAAAGAGATGCCATGAAGCCTGACTCTCATGAGCTGGTGTACTACCAAGTCTTCCCCAACTGATTAAAGAGATCATAAAAGCTTTCTTCCCAATCCCTAATGACTCGTTTTAAATAATTTTTAAAAAAAAAAACCTTAAATCATAGGTTTACAGATCCTCTCTATTTAATCACTGTAAATGTCACTGAAATATCAGACAAGATACCTGTATGACAAGAGGGAATCAATTTCAGCTCTTTCCCCAGAGTGTCTTTGGTTTTCAGTTTAAATTGTCAAACTGGTATCAACTCTCTCCTGGCCAGATGAAGTTATAATTAAACACACTGTGATTCTCAAGCCCTCACAATGCCAAACTGTCTCTCCTTGCCATCCAGGATCTCAAGGACAGGCCTGGCATAGAGCAGGACACACAGCTGATGCTGGGAGCCCTGCACAGGCACTAGGCATGTGCTTTTCCTGCCATGTGACAAGAGGGGTCAAAATCACCTCTTCATCAGAACACATTCACAAAGGTAATAACTAGAACACAATCTGACTCAGTGTTTAATAACTCCATCATTATGCTGTGAATTTGCCCTGGTTGGTTACATCTGAGTGGGAGCACGACTTGGGCACTGCAGTTATAATTATGCCAATTTGTAACATTCTCCTGATGCTGATAGTTGATGGTAAAGTTTTGGGAAAAAAATTTTTTTCCTATATGATACAACATCTGCATGGAGTTATTCTTCTGCCTCTAATATTACATCATTTAACAGTTATAGTTTACTAACAATAGCCTCAGAGGAGACCTTCTGACTGATCCTTTGTCATGTTTTTATCTTCGCAAGGTGTAAGCAGGCATGTAATACAGGTCTGGCAGCTACAGGTAATCATTCAGCAAATCATACTGCTAGCCAAGAACAAACAAGGAATAGTATGCCAGTAAATCTCATCCATTACAAGAGGAAGCATGGATGTACTATACTAGATAGTTTTTGCAGTAAATTTGCAGCAGTGAAAGTGAGGAATTTGACCTCCATTGAGAGAGGCTCCTAAAAAAAGGAAGTGAAACATTCAGGATATCATCATGCCTTGTGCACACAGCTCCACCAAAATCATAAAGATCCTTGATCAGAAGTGCAAATTGGTAATACAACCTGCAAAGCCCCTGCAGTGAGACACGCCACAAACTGTTAATCGTTAAATGAGCAATTGCTGGACTTGTTAATTTCTAAAAGAGATGAAAGGGATCTCATCTTCTTTATCCACAATTTAACAAGCAAAACAAACCTCTGAGCATTACAACACTAGGTGTAATCAACCCACCAGACAGCATTAAGTTAAAACAATGGCTCAGATATCACTAAGCCTCTTACAGGAGTTCAGTCAAATCCAGACTTATTTGGATTACATGGTAGTTTGGGAAATACTGTAGTGAGGATCATTTAATTTCCAATCAAACTCAAAGAATATGATTTTTTTCTTCCCTTACAAGCAAAAAAAGAAAAAGAAAGAATTACATCAGCCTTCTATAAAATTGCTCAACTGAACAGCCAGCCTGGAAGCTTAGTGACTGCATCTGTGTGCCAAGCCATGTTTGAATAATGGTCGTTTTCTGCTGTTCCTGAGGCTGAAGACACTCAAGGGGCAAGAGAAGTTGCTTATTTCAGAAAAAGGTACATCTCATCGTGTTCAACAACAGCCCACTTTGGCCCCAATCTCAGGGTCTGGAAAACAGAAACTAGATGGTAAGGAAAAGCACTGATGAGGCTTGAAGGAAGTTTTATCATAGTCTTCTGTGCTTTCAAGCTGGATTATTTGCTCACAAATTTTGATGGAAGTCCATCAAAAAAAAGAGAGAGAATGGCAAGCCCACTGAGCCTAGAGAGCTGGGAGCTCAGCATGTGGCTCTAAGCTCTGGATGCTCCAGTACTGGGCATGCACATGTGGAAAGCAGACCCAAAGCCTTATACGAGCATTAGCAACAAACATCTTGATTCCCATTTATGCAAACAAGGACTGCAGAGACTCAGCATGTCTGAAAGTAGGCATGTGTTAAAGACACATCCATATATGGATTTAAATGTCTAGGTTTTTTAGAATGCTATGCTGAAAATATTGGCCCTTTCTCCTCAAAACTGTTAGCACCCGATAACTCTTTAGATTGAAGCGAGAGATTTCTCTTTTTCTTCATTCTTATGACAATGTGGCATCGCTGGCTTCAAATGAACTATAACAGAGCAAATCCAACTGTTAACAGTGAAAATTTAGGCCCTAAAATTATATTTAGTAACTAACTCTGCTGAGGTAAATAAACCAGAAGACTTGCCTAGGAGAACAATTTAACCAGCTGTAAAGGCCAACTTGTGGATGTTGTGACAAAACTCAGCTTGAAGTTATTAATTTTCCAACATGACATACTGCAATGTTGATCTAAAAGTTGTGAATTAGGAGATGGAAAGAATTCCTGACTTTTAGATTCCATCACATATTTTCATGGTGGGGTAAAAAAGAAAAAGTTTTGCTCTCCTCATCAGAGGACTGTTGTGTCTTTAGGGAGAGCTTTCCTGTTGTTCAGGATTGCCATCTTCCCTGTGTGGTGTCAGTCAGCCCTGCACTGTGACCCTGTACAACTCTGTAACACGGCTCGTACAGCTGCTAAGAACCACTACAACATGACACTAAGGTTAAAAGGAAAACAGCACCACTGCAAACTTCACCTCCAGTTGAAAGTCAAATTCTTTTTGTTTTCTGGCTCAAGCATCATGAGTAACAATACAAATCCTTTCAGGTCCAGTGTTGTGTAAATCCATTACTCATTAATTATCTCTCCTGTGTCATCTGGCCAACACTATTTCCTTTCTAGGGCTGTACATGGGTCACTGGGAGCATAATTTGAAGACAATACGTTTAAACAGGTGGCTTTGCAGGATAAATGCAGGTAACAGTAGTTCTGATAGTGCAGAAAAAAGGAAAACTTTCAGGTTTTTTGGCTGGACTTGCAGACCAGCCAAGACCTGACTTTCAGCACGTTCAGGGCAATACCAGTCTATGTCATTTCTTTACAAAGAACTGTATCTTAATCACTGGGAATGTCATGGCCTGGAGGAGGAAGGCTTACAGCAACACAAAGGAAGGGTCGAAATACCCACATAATTTTGCCTGCACGCTGTGTCCCCCAGGGATGTGCTGAGGTCTTTGGTCTAGCTCACAGAGCTGTGCCAGTTGCAAGGGTTTCATGTCAATGCAATTAAACCAGGACAACTGTGCTGATGAGGTTGTGGATGCAGCACTTATAAGTAAAAAAGGTAAAACTGCTTGACAGATTTATGCTAGTCTTTTCAAGGACAGGGCGAGCACAGCTCCTCTGGTAGAGGTGCATCTGTGCAAAGGCCTTTGGTCAGAAGACCTGTGATGGATAAAGGAGCTCAGCAGTGACAGCCACATGCCACTGAGGCTCCAAATAGTCCAGGAAGTGACTGAAAACCTCACATCAAAAAATTCACATCTTTCCCCACTGGCTTTCTGAGCACTGAACCATCACCTCCAAGACCAGTTTATCCTCAGGCCCTGCTAAGTGGGAGTGCTGGTGTGACAAGTACACGTGAACAGCTCAGAGATGCTCCCAAGGAAGTCAGTGACAAAGTTCCCAGTGATCTTGATGGAAACAGAAGCTGGCACAAAATGCTGCAAGTCATTGCATGATCTCACTGTAACAGTACTCTGAGCAAATCAATATTTAGGTTGAATTTCATTTTGCAAATTGAATCAAGGATTCAATTCCTCCATCTTGCAGGAATTGTCTTTGCCTTACAAGATCCCAGAAGGAGAAGAAGAAATAACTCAAATGTGCCTCATAATCATTTACATGTATTCTAGGACCACAACCACTTAAATTCTTTAATCACACATTTAACATTATTGTAGGGCATTAGCATAAAGATTGATTGACTTAATTGTGCATTTCATATTATATCATAGTGATTTATTTTAAGTGTCTCTTAAACTTCAAACTCACTGTGATTGCAGTGCTTAGATTTTGGGGAAGTTCAGATAAAATACACCCCCACCCTCCCCAGCCCCCACTGGGAGGAAGACCTGTCTGGGATTCTGTAAACTCAAATGGTACTCTGGGTGTTTACTTCAGCAGACAGTTTGGCCCAAAGTACGTAGAAAAGGTCAGGATGGGAAAAAGGAACAGCATGTTCCAGCCTGGAAA
The DNA here is from genome assembly GCA_013400515.1 of Erpornis zantholeuca. NCBI lineage: Eukaryota > Metazoa > Chordata > Aves > Passeriformes > Timaliidae > Erpornis > Erpornis zantholeuca. Next base: position 149,722 of record VZTN01037897.1, read on the forward strand.
GCAGGTCTGAAGGACACTGAACCACTCGTACTTAGATTAAAACAGCTGATATTGGGAGTGTCCTGAGCACTCTTACTCACTCTACCCCTGCTAGAAAATCATATGATGTGCTGGGGAGGAATGTTAATTTTAAATCACAGTACAAGCAAACATTTTTAGAACGAGATCACGTCTAGTGGGTTGGACACAGGGCTGCTGGAAGCCATTAACTCAGTGATGGAGGTCTTACCCCAGCACTGCACCCCACCACCCCTTTGGTAAGGTATTCCCAGCACTGCACCCCACCACCCCTTTGGTAAGGTATTTATCTGCCCTCATTCCTCATGTTCCAAAGGGCAATGAGATTTACTGAGTTTGATAGTCAAGAGGAATTAAGTACTGACCAAGTTCTTCCCTTAGTTATCTTGCAACTCTGATTTCACCGTCAGTCTTGACTGCAAACATGAACATTTGTTTACTGTTCAGTTATCAGACCCCAGGAAACCAAAACACCCTCCCCAACATTAAAAGAAACAGAGATGTAATATTAAAAATAACCTGGACCATATTTACTGCTACCTGACTTAGAGCTAGCTCTACCCACCTGCTTCCTTCCTGCTCCCAGCTTCAATAAAACACTTCATTCATCTTTGTTTCCTTGAGGTCCCCATACATCACAGGTTACACTCCAGTCCTTGTTTCCTCAGTTTGATTTTTATGCTTACTTATCAGCTACATTTTCAGATGATTCAGTGAACTTTACTCTTCTATTTTTTTAGAAATTGATGGGAGCTAAAACAACTTTTGCTATTAAAAGCACAGCCAAAAAAAAAAAAAAAAAGAACATTTTACTTTGGAGAGAATCCATTTGGATGCAGTCACTCCCTTCTAGAAGCCCTAAACAGCTTGATCCAGGAGACCTGCTAAAAAGAAATGTAATTTCTACTTATAGCAGGCTGAAGAAACTTTTCCCTTGGAGATTACATCACTTTGATTGGATGTTATGTTTTCCATCCTGATCTCTCTAGTAAAGTGAAACTGTAGGAGAAACATACTGCTCACTGAAAAGCTGCATCCAGAACTACTGCAAAACAGGGAGAAAATTACCAAAGGAAATAGAAATCATTTGAGCAAATTCTTTTCTGATTCGTCCCTACAGGGTCAGGTTCAGTTGGAAAGAGCTGACTTCAGTACAGGAAAGACAAATTCCATAACATTTTCCTTTGAATATTAACTGTTAAAAGTAAAGACGAAACAACTCCAGCATGAAATCAAGAACAAATAGCCAGCTGAAATCCACTACTAACATTACAAAACATTTCTTTTTCTTTATACTGCATACGTATAAATAGAACACAGTGGAAGCACTGAGGCAATAAGGTTGCACAAAATAGCATTCAAAAATAAGGAAATGCCAGAATTAAGGTTGCCCAGGCAACCTTAATTTTAACCCCCATGCATATGCATTTTTACAACACAGCCCTTCCATACACCATAGCATTCCATTTCTCAAATAGTATCACATAAAGCTCATAACAGCGAATGCCAATGTGTCATGTTGTACATGTTGGTGCCTTTTCCTACAGGGAGGAAGCAGATTAGGTTGTAGCATTTCTTATTGCAACTGCGAATTAATTTCACTCAAAATTTAGCACAAAAATGTACCTTGGAAAACAGAAGAGGATTTTTATCCTGGCATGAAGTCTGATACTAACATATGTAAAATAAATATACCTGTGTGGGCAATGTAGTCTTTGCTCACAGGTAAAATTCATGTTCTCCTGTGCTAAACAGATATCATGTTTGCCCTGTAATCAAAAAAGCCTGAGGTATTTCCCAGAAGAGAGTAGATGAATTAGTTGAGACAAATCCAGAACTTGTTAGACTTTGCTAATTCATTTCTTGATCAGGTGAAGGACTGTTCCAAGGAATAAATAAACCAACCCCTGTGAAACAACAGAAATCTCCTTTTCTGAAGAGGAATGACTGTAAAAGGAGAGAAGGTTTAGATTAGATAGTAGGAAGAAATTCTTCAGTTTAAGGGTGGTGAGGCATGGAAACAGGTTGCCCAGAGAAGTTGCAGTGCCCCATCCCTGGAAGTGTTCAAGACTAGGCTGGATGGAGCTTTGAGCAACATGGGACAGTGGAAGGTGTCCCTGCCCATGGCAGGGGGTGGAATGAGATGGGCTTTAAGGTCCCTTCCAACCCAAACATGTACAGGAATGAAATTAGTAAACTTCACAGCAGTTGAGAAAATTAAGGAACCCTTATTAATAATGAACCAAATAAAAATATAAATTTCCCCCTTTCCAACAGAAGATGATGAATAAAGAAACCCAAATGAAAACATCTAAGACTAACTATAAGGATACATTTTAATTCCAGGAGACCTACTTCATTCCTGTTTTACCAAGGATCTTGGGCATTTCTGAAACACCAATAGGAAAAACAGCAATTAATTGTGTTTCTCTTATTAGCACTCCACCACGCAGCACATTTAACAATTCAGCATCAGGACAACTTTCCTGAGAAGGCAAATGGTTATACATGGGACTGGATAAGCCAAAGAGAAATGCTGTGAATGGCTTCTATTCCCCATGATAACGGGCACTGTAATTCCCCAGTACACAAAAGTCTCTCACTTCTCCTTCTGCCCTTCAACAGCATGGGGAAGATAGTGCTCCAGCTGAAATAATTTTGAAAGTTCCTTCAATCCCATCAGAACAGATCCAAAATTAGTCCAGCACAGAACAGAAAAGCATGCTTGGGAGCACTGAACCTGGACCAAAGAGACTTGGCTGCACTCCTCATCCTTGCCTGCCACTTCAAGGAAGATGTGTCCCTTCTGCCCAGCTCTCTTTCTTTGCCTGCCAGCTTTCTCTTTATCTTCCTATTTACATTACAAGCTCTTTGGGGCAAGCTTCCTCTCCATGTACCTGTTTTAACAGTGCACAGCATATTTAAGCTCTCAGTCAAATAATAATGAAAATATATTATACAAATAATAATGAAAAACATAGCAATGAGGGAAAAAATCAGCTAAAGCAAAGACATTGACTTGGGCAAAATAATCCATGGCTTGGATAGGCACAGCTTGTGGCAGGTTCTTTCCTACTCCTATTTAGTTGATGGCAAAGTTCCCATTAGCCTTAGTAAGAGCAGGATCAGACGCAGGCTGTGTACACTGAAAACTTGCAAAAGGCCAAAGTTTGTCTAGCTTGAATGACATACTGCATTTAAGTTTCTATGGAAATTTGAAATTCCTACAGAGTGTGGATGCAGTCAGTCCTGAACCACAATATATATCTACTTCCAAGCATGGAGGCTCCTCAGGGACACAGGCACCTCAGAAGCACTGGATCTTTTATGAGAAACTTCATTCATCCAGCCAATAATATTTAAAACAAAAATAATATTTTCCATTCTCACATATTGCTAAGTTGTAAACTGTTCCTTAGATACCTGCACATGGAGTTTATGAGAAACACATGTAAAATCCTGACCAGCAAACCCTGTTTATACCTTTATACAAAATACCTACTGAAAGGACCAATTCTCAAAAGATGTCTATTGGGACCTGTCAATTATGCAGTGTGCCGAAGTCACCACCAAGAAATGCACTTCAGATGCTGCTCTGCTTTCCCTGAGATGCCACCACCTGTAACATCCCTCTCTTTCTTCCCAGTGCAGGTAGCACTCTGATGGTTGCTTCAAATGTTATTAAGACTCAATAAGAGCTTGGTAAGCTTTCCCAGTAAAACAGGGGGAAATTCTCAGGTTTGAAAGAATTCCTCATAGTGTCCACTGTCTGGTTTAAATCATGCCTGGGTGAACACCACATCTTTGCCATGTTCACTGGGACATGACAAAGAACTTCCTACTCAGCTCAGAAGATGCAAGACCTGATAAAACAGCTCCACGTTTGCAAACCAGACAGAGGACTCTGTCACATCCTTCTTGGGCTACATATCTATTTTCATTTAAAACACCAAAATAAGGAAAAGTCAGCACGAAAAGGACTTTCTGTTGCTAAAGCCTGTAATTTCCAAACACAATACAAATGAATCTGATTGAACTGGTTAAACAGTTGGTGGGAGGGGGTTGTGTTTGGTTTTTAACCTCTGCTTTTCAACACAACACTGTATGAACGGATCTGAACCACAGCAACTTCGACTGTGGATTAATGACATTACTAACTCCATCCCTCTCTTACCACTTATGAAGTGTATGGGAACAAGTGACCTGTTTTCAATTATTTTCTCCTACTGTATCTTTTCTGTATCACCTCATGACCTCCTTTGATTAACTTCCAACACAGCAAAGATGTGCATTCAAATGGGGTTTGTACTTGTAGTGATGCTTCAATGTGACTAAGCTGGTCTGTATCAATTCTAGGATGACAGAAAGCTGCTTTTCCCTACTTAGATACACATATCCATTGAAAGCACACTCCTTTCAGCTTTGTGTTGTTGTGGGATTTTAATCCCCAGAGCAGTAAATGTGGCTCTAATATATCACTCAATACTATACTGATAAAACTGGATTCACTGTAGATGAGCAATGCTGAAACAGAATAAAATATGGTGCTGAAGAGCCTGGGTTTACTCAGCAGGAAAACTCCATTTTCTAAATTCACCAAAGTGTGTCTCCACACCTAAAATTAGACCAAAATACTGGAAATTTCACTTCCAGTCTTCATCTCTTACTTTTAGGTACAGCTTCCTAGCACCAAGAAAATGCTATGAAACTTACTCTCTGGGCATCACAAACCCTCCAGAATTATGATCAGAATAGTGCCTTTGTTTCATGTAATTTTAGAGGATTTGTTACACTACCATTTAGACCTCTACACCTCCTGGTATCACCATCTAGCCCACACACAAGCTGGCCTGGCTTTCCCTGTATCTTTAGAGAAATTCAATTTCTCAGCCCATTTTACAAGTTGTTTGTTTGTTTAATTATCAGTGTGCAGGTAAGAAACATCCTAAGAAAACAACTGTGCTCTACAAGAACTGAGAGATGTGCGAATGGAAGTATCTCTTTTGTTGCATACAAATAATATTTTTAGCATGAAACCAGCAGCATAATGTCCCTACTGAATTTATGATACAATTAGAAGAACTGTGTTTTCTTGGACCTTCGGTAAATACTCTTTGAAGATTTCTGAGGCCCTTTGCAAGCTGAATCTGTTTAAATCAGCAGTTATAAACATAAAAACCTAATGAGGACGCAGAACAAACTGTACTTTGAATAAGTCCAAATTATAAAATTGAATCTGGGAGCTGACAAACAGGGGTATTAAGTTTATCACACAAATAGAAAAACAAAAAAGTGTGTACCCCCTCACCTTAGCATTATGCACCAGTGCAATGGTGAATGAAAAATCTCATCTATCACTGTCTAAAGGAGAAATCGGGGACTAAAACTTGGAGAATTACAGCCCTTTCAAAAAATTCTGAAGAGCTCTTAATCCATGAGCTGTTTAGACATGTAGGTAAACTTTAATTGTTAAAAATCACCCTCCAAAACTGTCAGTGTTAGAAAGGATGCCGAAGATACAGAGAAACTCACTACATGACAACACATTAAAATAAAGTTAGGGGAGTCCAGTGGGGATTGAGGAATCCCACTAATCAATTATCCCAGCTAACTGTGGGAAAATGACAATACTGGCTTTAAGTGGAATTTCAGAACCTCAGTCATACCCTCCAAATGTTCAGTTTTTCCAAAAAAAGCTAAGTTATTATTTCCTAAGACTTTCATGTAGCTCTCCGGAGATCACTACCTCCTGTTTATGTGGTGATTGTTTGGAACCATGTGTTGCTAATGCCAGCATTCAATAAACACAGATACTACCCAAATAGCTTGGGGTTTTCAGTAAAAAAAAAAGAAAGAAAGGAAAAAAAAGGCAGCTCCAGCCCCAGAGCACAGCTTATCCTGGTGAACTGATCACCTTCACCTCTCCCACTTCATGCATTTTGTGATCTCAGCACTTGCTGCTGCAGACTGTCACATACCCCTGGAATGACCAATACCATCAAACCACCAGGGTAAGAACTCCACTCTCAGTGAGGGTCTCCAGGAGTTCCGCTTTGATTTAGAGGAAGAAGAGGCATGTAAGCTCCTGGAGGAGGGCAGTGCACTGACATTAATGCAGCAGTGTGAACGCTTGGTGCTGAAAACTTGGTTTTCTTGACTGCCTGGCAGGTGCTCATAAGGGCTGCTATTATTACTGTAGTGTTTCTCCTCTGTTCTTTGAAATCCAACAGAGCAGGCTCAGGCTGTTATGACCTGCAGCAGTACATCAGGTATGATTCTACAATCTTTCTGTTGGAAATGTGCAGTAAATGCCAAAATAGGCAGGTACATTCCTTTCAGTTCTCACATCCAACTCAGAGAGTTTTTCTGACCAGTACTCTCCCCAGTACTGTCCCCAGGTACTCTCTCAAGCCTGTCTGAGCTTACTCCATGGGTGACGGTGGAGTTATCTCACCTAACACAACCAGCAGCTTTCTCTTTGCTTGAGGCGACAGGAGGAGGAAGTTTAAGGGAGCCAGGCTGACCAGCTTCTCACTGGTTTCTTGGTTGTAATCCAAGCCATTAACAGGCCAGCAATCCCTCTGAGGCTTCAGTTCTGTGAAAGCCTTTGCCTATCCTCCTTTACCACTAACTCAGAGTGTATCAGACAAAATGCTCAAGCAAAACTTGGACCTAACACAGGGTCTAATTTTTATTACAAGATGCATTGACAGGAGAAAGGAGGTCCTGAAGTGAAGCAGGGGAAAACTGGAACCATTTCTGTTCTCTCAACTACTGTCAAATTCTACCATTGCATCCACCTCTCCATGCTTTGGTGCCATCTGTAAAACAGAGATGCTAATAATCCCCCACATCTCACAGCTGTTCTGTGAATTAACTTGCCAGGGCTCAGTGGTGTTTTGGTCCTGCTGATGGGCATTCACAGGACATGCACAGCATCACCTCTTTTTTTTTGTCAACTTATTAATTACTGCACATATTCTCCAGGTCTTGCAACTGAGTATGTTTGAACTGCTGAAATAAATAAATAATTGAGAGCCAATACCCTTTCCCTGCCTACAAACCAACCATCTGTCACATTCTTGGGTATGACAAAACTTTTGATCAATATATAATTTTCACCCTGTTTTAATGAGTGTTGCTGTATCACTACCTACTGCTGACTGCAGTTCTGTCTCCTGTTGGGCTAGTATTAAACACTTCTGTAATGGGAGACAATGCCAGCCCAAAGCCTTCATCTTTCAGCTGTACCCGATAGACCTGCACACATAACGTGCGTGTTTATCTTACATATTCTACTCAGTTTCCTAAATGGGAGACAGCAACAGTTTCATAGCCATAGCAGATCCTAAAAATTTAAAGAGCTATCATGGTAGTTTATGCAGAAATATTTCAAGGAATAACCAAGGAAATTTTCATTGAGTTTGTTTCAGACTAAATGAACTTCCCATGCTGTCTGAGCTGTATCTTCTGTTGGTATCTAAGGACCGCATTAAACTAATACTTAAACAGGAAACACCCAAGGAACAGTTACTGTTGAGAGAAGGGGATTTGGGATAGTTCTCTTCCTTCTAGGTCAGGAACAACTAGAGCTGGGAAGAAAAAGGCTGTTGCCGAATGCAGCATTTTATTATTTAAAAAACTGGTTTTCTTCCAAAATTAAAATGGGGCTCTAGTGGCTTGGCAGCTTGCTTCTGAGCCACAGACCCTGTGATGCCAGGATCCTTGGCCTCACAGTGGTTTGCATGCCCTGGCACCACATCCCTCCCAAGAGGGCATTGCCAACCCCATGGTGGCTGGCAGAGCTGGCAGGCTCCACAACTGGGACCCTGGGAAAGATCCAACTTCTCTCACAATTTCAGCAATGTCAAACCATGTCAGCAAAAGATGCAGTTCCTTTCAAAGCAGGAAATCCAGTGAAATAAATTTCTCTTATCAGCTTTAATGTAAATCTTGCAGTTCAGGATGGCGTGGGGTAAAGTGAGATCTCATGATCTCAAGTAGGATCAGGTTTGGAACCACATGTGGTCTCCTTGCAGCTTGTGCAAGAACAGCCTTTGCAGTCTGGTTTAGGTCATACTCTGCTTCAAAGAAAGCGTGACTGGAGATTAAAGAATTTGGAAAACGCACAGTTGGGTTTTATCGTTAAGAAGAAAAAACAAAAACAACCAAAAAACCCCCAACCAAACCCAACAGAAAGAACCCACAAAAAAACCATAAAAAGGCCATAATCAATAAAGAACAACCACCAAATAAATATAATTTCCATATTTCCATATCATCACTTTGTAGGAATGTGATTTAAAATTTAAATTCTAACTTCCCTTCTGCAGCCTCCCAGTCCTGCACAGAGCAGTAGAGAGAGAAAGCATTGCAGAGCCAGAACACACTTTTTTCAGCCCTGCACTCTGGAGGATGAGCAACACTGCAGATCTGATGAGAGGGACAGACCAGCAGCCCCTCGTTTCTTGCATGGAGAATGGCCTCTTGTAACATTCTGGTTTACTTTTTGGTCCTCAATTGGTTTAAAAAGCACCGTGTGACTTGGTGTGAAGACAAAATTACAGAAAGGAGCAATTAGTCAGTTCAACTAACTGTCACAGGCTATTTTGTAGGGGCACAACTGTGAATAAACTGCAGTGGGCGGAACTGGATGAAGAACAGAGTAGATGTAGGCTCACAGGAGCACAAAACACGAAATAAGAACTCAAACATTTCAGCTGCCTTCCCAACAGCTCCCAAACTGTTCATACTGCATCCTCAGGAGTGGGAGGATCCAGATCTGGAGGGCAGTTCAGAACCAGCTGAGGCTGGTGCTGATCCTGGCTGGAGCAGAGCCCTGTGGGGCTGAGCTTTCCCTTTGTTGCAGAGCTGAGGGGCAGTGGCTCACAGCACCCAACTTACCCCAAGTGCAACTCAGCTCAGGCCACGTGCACTGGGACAGTGCAGAAACAGGGAGGCCACATAAAACCCCCCACTTCACACACAGATAAACAAAGCCCAGATGGCACTGGGGAGAGGCAGAGGGAAGCCTCTCTGTGTGTGCACCTTATAATTTGGGGAAAACTTGCAGATAGCAGGGCACAGAGCTTTGCTTCATCAGCAGACAGATGTGAATTTAAGCAAGCCTCCAATATTGCTGCTACACTACTACTTTTAATGTCTGCTAGAATAGCAATGAAAGAAAGGATCCAGGACTAGAGGAAAAAGGGAATTTTTGGTGGTTGGAGCAGACCTGCTTTTTTAGTAAATCACTGAATCTCTGTTTCTCTCTGCTGCAGAACAACCTAAGCTTACCAAAGGCAGTGGCAAAGCTCCCACTGACTTTACTGAAAGGAGGATTACTGAAAATAGCTAACTAGAGGGGTTAGAAACCTGAATTCTAACTAACATTTTTAAAACCTACAAAGGTATTGCTTCTTGCTTCTTTAAAGTGTGAAAACTTACACCATCGACATTTTAGCTGTTTCTGAATTCACCCCAAGAAGAGCAAAGTAGGGCAAAAAAAGGGTCTGAGACATATCACTGCCAGAGCTGCATTTATCATTCTAAGTTCCTAATTACACTGTTTAGAGAAAACATATTTTCCTTCTCAAATTTTCTCTGCTCAAGGCTGCAAATCTGAGACATCAAGTGAACTGCTCTATTGCAGCACCTGATCACAAAAATAAACATAAAAGCAACTATGGACAGCAAGTCACAGAAAAATTGACCTTTTGTTGCTACCACAGCCTTATTTGGTGTGGAGGTTCCAACATGCCACTTTAAATGAGTCTATTAAAATCTATTATTTCTATCTCTTGGCTTGTTCAGAACAGACAACAGCCCTCGCTGTTTGTGCTGCGTGAGCACCACCACAGACTGGTCTGCATAGGTCCAGCCCCCACCATGGGTGGAAGGATGCTCCAGGTAGACAGCAGTATGAGTTGTGCTGCAACTCAGAGACTATGAAAGCTACAGCCAACATATTGGACACCTATTTCACAGTCTTGAACAAGTGACTTCATTTGCAGATGCTCAAGAGAGCTGTGTTATTGCTCTTTTCCAAAATGCAGTCTCAATTCATATCCAAGTCCAAAATGTACTTATATGTCTAATATTATGAACTGTAGTCTGAACTTTTAGAATAAGCATCCCATAAAGCTCTGGTATGAAAACTTATTTTTACAATGATAGAGAAGACGAGACCTTTTTGCTTACAAATTGTATATTTGATTTGTCTAACAAGTGTGGGTTGCTTTGGGTACCCAGCTGGGCTGGTGGGGATTTTTGCATGCTTTTTTGTGGTTTTGTTTAATGAATTGGTGAAACTTGGAGTATTGGTTACTAAAGGCTCAGCAATACAGTGATTTTTTTCAGCATCTGTACACTTCAGCAGCCTAGTGAATGAAGCAACAAGGTTGCATATTTTACTTAAAGGTGTTCAGATGTCAACAACACCAGTTGGTCTAAAGGATAAAAGATAGATCACCATAAATTGCTGCATTAGCTGAGGGAATACTCCAAGTAAAACAGATATTAACTTTCAGAAAACTAAGAACAAAATACCTTACCCAAAGCACAATATAAGCTGCTGCTGGATTGAACCAAAGGCACCAGATAATATTCAACACATATTAATATTAGGTTTTAAACAAAAGACCTTGATAAATACAGAGGTGAAAAGGAAAAAAGATCTCGAGCTTCTTTTCCCAATACCAGTATTTCTTTGTGAAGCACCAAAAATATACAAATAATACAAAGGAGCAAATATTGCAGTTATTCCATTTCTGGTTTCTCTGTGGCAAAGGCAATTAAGAAATCCATTCATTAAAAATTGAGTGAATATCAAGATTTTCAAAGCAATCACAAAGGTTATACTTTTTCCTTTTAAGGACATCTATCTTGGATCAAGACAATGGGTGGCTTTTTCAGATTACTATCTGTATCAGAAAAGCAGTGTTATTTTATATCTGTACACAGAGCAGCTTAGTTGTTGGGATACAGAGAGATTTGTAAGAGGAAAAAAACCCCAAGTATCTGGCAGCAGTTCTCCAGAATGAAGTTGTGTTACAAAAGACAGCTCATAGCAACACATGGTGCCACCCTGGCAACGTGGCAAATGCAGAACCTGCACTAATGCCAAGGTGCTCCAACGTGCCCATGTAAGCCATGCCCAGAGTACACCTGGCTGTATCTATTGCCAGCTCTTCTAAGCAATCCCAAAGGCATCACCCCAGCCTAAAGGATACAGATGATGCTTTAAGTCACAACAGTGTTCTCTCTATGGCTCTGGTCATGCCCATGTGACAAGTCAAAACCAGGCACAGAGCAAATAAACCCAGTTTTCCTAGACTCATTTATTTTTCTAAAGAGCTGGACAATAATTTAGACAAGAGTGTAACCACGATGTAGGAAGAAAATAAAAGAAAAAAAGACATTTGCCAAGAAGTCTCTAGAAACTGATTTTCCACTAAGGAAGTAGTAAGTATTTGGAATCACCTGTAAAATTTTTAAAACAAATTCACTGGAACATCCAAGTGTCATAGGGATTATATTTTTCAAAGGAAATGCAGTAAGTGGGGGAGGAAATTACATAATGAATGGATTTTTTCCTTTCAATTCTGCACATTTTACTTCAGAGACAGAAATACACTCATATATACAGGAAAATATCCTTTTCCTCTAAGACATCCTAAATCACATTCAAGGACAGGTTATGGGCATGCAGAACTACTGTGAAGGCACAGAGAAGGAGTAGGAAACCCCCTGACATTTATTTCACTACTTGGCTCACTTAAGGCAACAGCTTCTGACACAAATAGTCACATATATAGTCCCAAAACATAAATACTAACAAAAAAATCTGCTACAAAAGGCACTACAATATGGACTAGCCCCAGTTTCTAAACTCCTTTTCAGGAAGTACCAGCAGGGTCCAGAAAATTTAAAATGTCAGTAATAACTATTCAAAATCTTGGCTTAAAACCCAGTTTCCAGGTTTTTTCCCTCATTGCTTCATTTTCATGTGGTGTAGCACATCTTCCTGTGTGATCAGCCGTGTGCAACAACCTCTTAGGGGGCCCAGGCTCAGGTGGCCTCCTGATCAGACCACTCTGAGTAGATACCCAAGGGAGGGTTTTGACAGCTTCTGGAAGGAAGACAACAATTCACAGATGAAAACAATTTCAATAAAGTTGTGAAAACCCATTGCAGGTAGCACCATTCTCACTGTCCCAAGTGAGGGTTGGGACTCTGTCCCCAAAATGCTAGAGGTTGTGCTTGTCACTGCCTTGTATCTTGTCTGCTTCCTCTGAATCCCTTAGCTGACATGTTTTTTTTAATCATCTCTAATCAGTGGAAAAATTCCGCATTTACACCAATAGGAAAATTAGGTGTCTTTTACTTGTTAAATATCACTTATTTCTGCTCAAGTTTTGCACTCTATGATAGAACAAAATAAATAAAAAACAGCTTTATCTCACCTAAACTGCTATGAGACATGACAGCAAATCTGTCAGTCTCATAACCCAACACCACATCTCTCTGTCTTTTCTTGCCATAAATTTCTGCTCGAGCAGCAGGACTATGACAGCTGTACCATGCACAGGCATATTCACAACACTAAACCTCTCCAGAGTAACTTGATGAAGGGATGAAAGCTCCATAGCCCTTAGTGAAACAAAGCCAGCCTGGGAGATAAATCCCCAAGCGCCGTGGTGGCTAACAGCCCTCTGCACAGTTTGGTGGATAAATACTGCACGAGAGCAGGAGCAAGCAGAGCTTGCAAACTGCAGCCTCTGTTGTCCTTCTGGAACTGTGATATTTTTTGACTTCCAAATAGCATGAAAATTGACTGCAGCTACATAGTAAATTGCTGCTTTCTGAAACATTCACTATATAGTCATGCTGTATTCTTCAATGTTTGTCAACAGAAACAGGGAATTTTCTTTTATTCCAAGACTTATCTTTGAAGCTAATAGGAGGGAGAGGATATTTGCAATCTTGAAAGAATTACTTACCCTTGAGGTCTAGTGATTTCCAAGTATCCTAGAGACCACTTTGAACCACCAGACTCCCAAAATAAATTTTTTTAAAAGTATAAAACTATGTGGAGAACTATGGTTTTTCAGTCAGAATCTTGCCTTTCCTGCTTACCATATACCCTCCTCACACACTGTGATCATGCAGTAGTTGATCCAAATATCTTAAGTCTTTTGCAGTGTTTGAAACGATCCCATATTCACTGGTGGCAGATGTCCCTGAAGCCCCCTTCCTTCCACACCGTTAAATCTCTAGTCTTGGCACATGCTCTTCAGAGCATCAATTGATTTTTCCTGCTTAAATTGCTACACCTAACCCGGGATCTCTAAATTGACCTTGTCTTTTAAAATATTTATTCTTACTAACAATGTAACCAAGAGCTTGTAAATTTAATAACATGCTGAGCTGGCCCTACTATAAATGCCTATATTAGAGACAGGAATATCAAGTAGGACAAACTGGAGGTGCATTGCAGCAGGGAATGCTGCCTTGTCCCAGAGAAGTGAATTAAGAGTGATCTGGACCATCTTTGTGATAAGGAAAAGATCTGAGCTCTTGAAATTCAAAAAACATTTAGGAATTATTTAGGTTGAAAAAGACCCCAAAAATCCAGTCCAACCATTAACCCAGCACTGCCAAGGCCACCACGAAACCATGTCCTTAAGTGCCACATCCACATGTCTTAAACACCTCTAAGGATAAATCCACAACTTCCCTGGACAGCTTGTTCAGTGCTTGACAACCCTTTCAGTGACAAAATTTTCCCTAATATCCAATCTAAACGTCCCTGGTGCAATTTGAGACCATTCCCTCTTGTCCTGTCACTTGTTACTAGGAGAAGAGACTGATCCCCATCTTGCTACAACCTCCTTTTAGGAAGCTGTAGAGTTGTTTTGGGGCTAGGAGGTGATGGTTTAAGCTTTGTTAACTGTTTTCCAAACTATCAGCAGAAACACTCAAGGATTTAAAATTCACTGAAACATCTTGGATTTAAAGCTTTCTATAAAATACTGGCAATCTATATATTTGAGATATGTGGTTCATGGGTAGAAATAAATCACCCTTATGGATAATCTTCCACAAGGAATCATGTCCACACTGTGAAACATTGCTTCTGACGGTCAACATGAGCTTCAAATGCCTGTACATAAAGTGTAAAGTCAAGTGAATCCATCATGTAAGGTAGAACTCAGCCAGCACACCCACAAGGGAACTACATACAACTGCACTGGTTGCATCCACACTGGTCCTCACAAGTTGGCTGAGAAGCAAACACAAGGACAAAATGGGCATAGATCTGTCTGTCTGTCTGCTCTTTATGTTCAGGAGTGTTCCCCACAACCTGCCTGGGGAAACTCCTGCAAGAAGCCCACCAACACCCTGTTGTGCCCACATCATGCCCTCAAATCCATACCCCTGTCACACTGAAACCACCCCAAAATGCCAGGCATACCCATGCACATCCATGCAATGCCATATATTCCAAGATAAGGACCTCATCTACCCCTAGTATCAAATGTGCAGATTCACTGAAATACAACATGGCACCAGCTTTACTGGCTGGTGCTACCATAAAGCAAGGGCATTCTCATCTCCAAGTAAAATTCCTCCTGGCCGGAAGCATGACAGGTGCTTCAGAGAAACACGGACATAACCCCAGCCCTGGCAGCACTCAGAAACAAAAATAAGACAAATCTGTATCAAAGTGCATCATTATTCAGTGAGTGGAGACATTAACATGCAGACAAGACAGAAAGAGAGGGAAGAGGCTGCTTCATCAGAGCACCCATCAATCACCATGCCACGAACAGAGCTGACAGCTCCATTAACTCTGGCACATGCAGGTCACAGGCTTGCCTGTTTGTCTGTTTGTTTGTAACTATGTTATCAAACCTCATTTTGAACAAAAGTATTAAAACATGGTAGTTTACTAGTGATGCAAACTGGTTTTTTAGGAGGTGCTTAAGGAACTAGTTGGAGGAGCAGGGCTGAACAAGGAGTTTTCAGCAAAACTTGATTTTCACTATGAAATATGTCTTTGACTCAGAAAAATAATCAAAGTGCCCCATGTTCTCAAAGAAAATGTAATATTTTTGTTGGAAAATGTACAGTACTTACTAGCTAATAATTTCTACTCTAGTATTCTGGGTAGTTTTCAAACAAAATTTTTCAGTTATTAGTGGTTTTTGCCCAAACATTTCAAATTATCTGATTTTATGGTTTTTGCAAGAAAAGCTGAAGAGACTTCTCCTGAAATCATCGATAAACATGGACATTTTTATTTGTACCACCAAAATTTTCAAGATGAGGTTATGTGGAGACCATTGCAGTAGTGGGACACAGAGATGGCATGGAAAAAGCATACAAAATGGTAAGTGAAACAACATGCATACCATGAAATTGGGACTGAAATTCTACAAATAAAAGACAGTTGTTGCAGAAAAGTAGTGTTTAAGGTTGAAGGTAGCCAATTCCAGCTCAAGCCATGAGCTCACAGAGTCCTAGCCTCCAGGCAGGTATATGATTTGAAGGAGACCAGACAGTTCTACAAGTGCCAAGTATTCACAGAAAACACAACCAAATCATAGCAAAAGCATCTGGGATGCAGCTTTTCCTGTGTTTTTGTGTCAATCAAGCTCATTTCCAGATGTGCAGATAAACCATTCATGTGGAGAGGTTTCCAAAATGCTGAAGACAGCCTATAGGCTATGTGTAGACTTGTTCTGCATATAACACAGACAAGTGGGAGACTGGAGAGCCTTGGCTGGGAGCACATGCTCATAACACAGGAGATAACTGTAGATTTGCCAAATGCAGCCACCTGAGACCAGATTCTGTTTTGGGACAGGTCAGCCACACTGCTGTCTGAGTACTGCTGTGGGATTTTGTATCCCACCCCCTCACAGATTGCACAGCAGTGGAACCGACTCTCTCATGGCTGTTGCCTCATGGTAGAGCCCTCTAGAAGTGTGTGCACAAGGAAGTGTGCTTCTAGTATAAATCAATTCATTTCTGCCATATGAATTATGCCTATTGACAGAACCACAGAATAAGCCGAGATGGAAGGGACCCACATGGATCATCAAGTCCAGCTCCTGTCCCTGCACAGCACCATCCCCAGGAGTTACACCATGTGCCCAAGGGTATTGTCCAAACACCCCACATGGCTTCCCCTCACAGCCCCAAAATGACTGGGTTTAAAAGACTACAAGAAAATTAAAACTAACAAAAACAAGCTAATGGGCTGAGATGAAAGATGCTGTATGTCTTCTTTGAAGGACAAGCATACAATGCATTCAGTGACCCAGAAAAACATACTGCAACATCTAGGTCTGTTTGTTAGGAGTAAATGTCACAAGAGGTGAAACAAGGAGAGGTCAAGTCTTCGCCTCAGACAGCTGGAGGAAGCACTGTGTCACGCTGTGAATGCATTTGGAAATAATCACCGACGAGGGAAAGTCTTTTCTTTTTGGTTCTCATGAGCCTGAGGGCTACAAGACACGAAGCTGCCACAAGTCATCATCAACACACCTGCAACATGCACCAGATGGGATCACTGGAGTCAATGACATGGGCCTCTGTGTTTGAGGAGCAGCCCATCCAATGTCCCAGCCATCTCTCTTCACCACCATACACCACTCACCTCACTGCAGCAGGGCTTCCTCCATTTATTTATATGGATGCTCGACTCTCCTGAACAAGTCTACACACAAAACCAGGATTCTCCTGTTGTTGCCTCCAGCAGAAACTGAAAGAGGACAGGTCACATGATGGCAAGAACACAATGCCCTGGTGAGGAGCTGGACAACAGCATCCAGTGTGTGTGCTATAGAAACAAGGAGACTGTATCTCCTGGAGAGGAAAGACAGGGTGAGAAAATGCTTTTTCATAGCTGAAGGTATCAAAAATGTCTAAAGTGATAGAGTGGTGGCTTTTTGTGCAGACAGGTCACAGCATGTGGACGTGGCCTGCGTAACCACTGCCAAAAGATTCCCCAAGAGGAAAGAAAAAGTATCCATACTTTCAACAGGCCTAACTCTGCTCTCAAATGCACTGATGTTAAACCAAAGTAATTGAGTCTGAGCCCAGCAGAAATCAATGAGATCACTGTCAAGTCCAATGTCAAACACACGCACACTTACAAACTTGCCCAAGAGCTTTTCATATTATCCTCTGTGAACTAAAATCTTGAACATTTTCATTCAGTTTCTTCAGAAACTCCTGCTGTATCTGCCTCTTATCAGCATGTTTAGAATGCCGTGAAAATTCACAGAGCATCTCTCATGTCAAGATTACATGTGTGCCACTCATGTGCATAAATATCTGAAAATTTCTGATGTTATACAGAAAATACTGCCTGGGTAGCAGCTTCCTTACAGCCCAGGAAAACAAGCACAGTTTAGCAGAACCTTGAAGTTGCTCTAAACTGCCTATGGGGGAAAACCCAGCCATTACCAGGCCCTTGAGCACGAACATACATCTACAATAGATGGCATCAGGCTGCAAAGTGGCCCTCAGAGGCTAAAACTGGGAAACACCATCTGCATTTCTCTCCCTTAGCCTATTTCATGACTTCCTACAAACAAGACTATTGTATAGGACAAAAGTCAGGGCAGCTTCCTTGGCAGCTTCCAAGTGTTCCTTGGCCTGTGGTCCCACTCAGGGTTCAGCTGCAGCAGAGCTGAGTTCTACCCCTCCAATCTGTCACTGTATCTGGATGCAGTCGCTCCCTAACCCGGTTGTGTCAAAATGATCCAGGTTGGCTTTCTATTTAAAAGCATGGAGGGTTTTCTTTAACCCAGATAATTTTGACTGATTTAGGTTAGAGAAGGACTACATGTGCAGCTATACTTGCAGATACTAACCCCCAGCTGTGGGGACAGTGTCCAGGCACTTTAAGCCTGGCTTGGGTTCAAAGCTTTTGAACCCAGCTCAGCTGCAAGCCAAGTAGCACATCTGGCCACAGCTGTAGATGCTGTAGTTCAGGAAAAAAAACAGCAAATCAGGCTACATTCAGTGTCCTAGATAAACTATGGAGTGTAAAAAGTTAGGGTATGATTCACAGGAAACTCAGAAACTCAGCTTCAGATTCCACTCCCCCTCCTTCCCCTCTCCAATTCTGATATTAATGGTCATCATTTTTCAATACTTCATTTTAGGGTGACTAGGATAAACTTGTTAATACTACATAGCCACACACCAAGACAGGCATCCCACAGTAATTCAATCACCTCTCAAATCAGAGCTATGTGGGTATTTATTTTAGCCACCCAACTCCAGAAATGTGTATTTTAAAATGGAAGAACACTAGAAGAGCTGAGAAGTTTCTCTCCCTCGAGAAAAGCTCCATGCATTACCTGTATGGTAGCAAGGCAGTTCAGATTTTTCTCTTCCTCTATGCTGGCCATGGTTACACATACCAGAGCCCTTGTCTGGCTTCCCAAGCATGGGCAGAACTCCTAAAGGATCCATGCAAACAAAATCTGCAACTCAGCATGGGAGACAAATAGTTTTGCACCCTTCTTTTGTTCACCCACAAGAGGCACCAGGCTTGTGATCAGGATTACAACTGAGTCAATGTCAAAAATAGCAAGACTCCAAGAAATCTGTTCTCCAGGTTCCTTATCTAGGCACCCCATCCCATATCATCTTCCAGCAATCTCTGCTACCAGCCTGACCTGAGAGTCAGATCATGTCCTGCTGCTGGCCAACATAGCTCTAAAATGGGAAAATACATTTTCTTGTTTCAAAGAAGTTTGGTTAAACTGAACATATTTGGCTTTGTAAAATACATCAAGATGAAAGATGTTCCTTAGGTGTAAAATACTAAATGTTTCTCTTCATTTAAGAACACAGGGTCTAGTAATCCAAAATTTGTTTAGGGATATTCTGAAGGATTAGACTCTTCAACATTCATTCAAAAAAAAGGAGGAAAAACTGGTTGCACATATGCCTCATCATAAAAGTATTTATCTGACCTACAGCCAAAACCATTTTATCTCTGTAAGCAATCCTTAAACACTGCAGAATGCATTCACTGCTTTCATTACCAAATTACTTTTTAAGAGTTCAGCAGGTAATTGAAGTTCCAAATGTCTTAAAATGGTTTGGCAGTGCTGAGATTTCCTAGTGGACTTGCTATCCAAGAACTTAGAGGGAAAAAATCAGCTGGATGCTAAATATATACCCTAAAATAAAATGGATTCGAATTACACTAAGACGCAGGCTTTTAAGGAAGGAGAATGTTTTATATGAAGAGTAAAGCTCTACTCAGAAGATGTTCCATGATGTTGAAGCTTCAAACTCATATTCCAAAAGTCCTGTGAATTTTTCAAAGACACTATGTTGGCCTAAATCTGCTCCTACCGAACTCAAGGGCTGTAATTTTGACAAAAAACTAATTAGGACAATGCTGTCCCATATACTTTGTACTATTTAGCAGACAACTGTTTAAAAACAGAGGGCTCTAAAACCTTTTTCCTAGATAAAAACCATTTTGTTTATTACTTGTCCAATTCACTCATCAGGAGCAGTGACAGGAATGGGCCTAAATCTGTTCCCCACACCGAAGTCCTCTGCATTCCCCCGAGGCTGCAGTGCTCGGTGGCAGGAGCAGGAGGGCCATGAGCAGCACGAAGCCTGCAGGCTGGGCAGGGAGCCGCCAGCTCCAGAGGTCTAATGAGGACTCTTGCCCCAGCTACATCAATAGCTTTTGGCAAACCATTTTCTGCCTCAGTTCCTCACATTTATGGAGCGGAGATGATGACAGTGTTCTGTGTTTATAACTGTTATATGCACTGCTTTAAGTGCTATTATTTTACAGGGCTTTTTATCCACAGCCAATTACCCAAATCTCAGAGGGAAACTGAGGCATGGAGCAACACTAATTGCCTAATGTCATCCAGTAGGCCAGAGCAGAAGTAGGGTCTTCATCTCCAGAATTTTACATTATCCTCTAAACTTATCTACAACCTTGGTATTACAAGGCAAAAATTACTTTGCTGTTGGTCCAGCACTGTCAGATGACATGATACTTGCTTACTTCTGCTAACACTGCTGTTTGGCTGGCTTTTTGTTGCTCTTGTTCCTGCAGAGAAACATAATATTAGATTTGGAAAATCACACTGTATGCAAAGACACTGTGATGGTAAATGCAGGATTACTGTCTCACTGCAGGCTCCAACAGCAGGGAAAGATGGTGATGATGTGGGCTGCTCACGGGCTAACACAAGAAGCTTTAATGATGACAAGGGGAACACAGAACAAGAACACCAAGAGCTTTACTTTTCACAGCAGCAATCTTTTCTCTTAGGATTACGCCAAGGCAAAAAAAATCCTTGTTCTGAAATGGATCCGTTTTCACAGCAAGGGGATAACTGATATTTAAGATGAACAAGAAGCATTGAGGAACCTTCTGGTCTGCCATAGATCAGATACGGTTAGATGCATAAAATTAAAATCTTGGACTCCCCTATCCAAATTATGGCTCCTGCCCAAAAAGGTACAGCTGCCTCACCTTACAGGGATGCAGCACTCCTTACTGCTTATGCCTGCTTACTGCCTTATTGCTGAGGCATTTCTATTGCAACACTGCCACTTGTAAATGGAACTTGGGGATACCCACAACCGTAGGATGAAGGTTTCTGGCTGCACCTAGATGCACTGACACCAGGAAAGTAAACCCTTAAAAGTATCAATTGAGCTGTCTGTCAGGTAAAACATGCCAGTCTTTTCCTCAGGGAGGAAAGTTACAGAGGCAGAAGCTCAAGAGTTCTTGTTAGAAGAGCTGCAATGCAGCTGCTGCACCCTAATTTAACCCTATAAGAACATGACACACAAAACAGCAGAAGAGGGCCGAGATATTGGAAACTCAATTCTAGTCAGCACCAGAAAAAGCACCCGTTGATTTGGGATGCTGGAGACAATCAGTGCCTGCCTTTCCTCTTCTTTTCATAGCAGGTGTTCTCTCACAAGTCTCTTAGCAAGCAGTCTAAGTAAGGAAGCTCTGTCTGACCAACACATGATACTTAACCATTTACTGAGTTCTTTAATAATAATAACATTGTTGTAAAATAACATTTTCTAGCTCCTCTCATGCTGCAGACTGCAATGCACTTTGCCATCTGAAACAATGAGCGGTGTCGCGCTGGACCCACGTGCAGCTGGACAGGAAGAGCTGAAGATCCAAGGAGGTTTCCTTTAGGCACAAAAACTAAAACATGACGCAGGGGAAGCCTGTGTGTTCCCAGACAGCTCTGGGAGCAGCCGGGAAGGATGGGGTGCCTGGACATGGTGTCTGCATGTGCTGTTCCTGACACAGCTGCCAGAGATTGTGTTTATTTTACCTTAACTAAAGCAAGGGACATTATGCAAAGACAAGCAGAGGTGGTAAGAATATGATCTTCACGTTGATGCCCTATGGAGGAGTCACACATAAAAATCACATCTCAAAATGAAAATGCAGCAATTAATGCAGTCAAATTCAGCAACCACTCATGCACACCAGTACTCCAAAACACAACCACAAAGTAGAAAAGTGGAAAAGCAAGAGAAGAATATAGCTATCCCAAGAGGAATCTGGGCAAGACATAGAAATGCAGCCTTCCTTTCCAGAAATTGCACAGGGAATGCCTTATTTGAACCAACACCTTCAAAACCATGGACCTCAAGCTTTAACTTCAAAAAAAGTGCACTTCTAATATCTAAGTGCCATTTAGGGGCTCAAATGGATGGGTGCAACCAACAGAGCCCTTAGCACCTACTCATCCATGGAGGCTTTCTATCTAAAAATCCCATTTGTCAGCAGAGCCTCAGCAGGACTTCAGTATGATAAAAAACTCCATGACAAGTCCTAAACTTACAAATTAACATATTCATTTACTTAGCCATGTGTAAAAGTGTGTCACTTAAACAGCTTTCTTGAGCATCAATACCTAATCCAAAGCTGTCCATTACAGCTTTCCCATTTGTTCCTGGATTGAGAATCAACCCAGGTTACTTCAGCACAATTGAAATATTGTGTAGAATTATACAATAGAAATACTGAGACAGTTTTAAGAGACTGAACACAAGCTTTATATTCACTCCTACATGCTGAATGCCTCCTACAAGGAAGTACAAGCCCAGGCTGGTGCTTGCCAAAATCCCACTGTAAAGCTCCCGTGACACTGATGTTAAGAGGAGCTGTGCAAGGACCTGTCCAGACAAAGCATCAGGGACTGATTCTGCAACAGCCCCTGGCTTTCTGGATCAAGGTTGTTCAAATTTCATTCACTGTTGCTGAGAGGTCTGGATGTTTGGTGTTTTAAGGTCTTAATGTAGTTCCTGTAATTCTATAACAAAATTAAGGATGAATATTTTGTAAATTCTTGTATAAAATCTTTGGTCATAGAGGATTTTTAAATAATTGTTTTAAGATAGTCAAAATAAGCATAATAATATTTCAAAAAGATGACAGCCCCAACCCCAGACTCCCACTTCTTGAAGGAAAAGAGGACAGCCAAGAAACTGCAATGTAACAAGTTTTATTTTCCTCAGCAAAAGATCTGCAACTTTCCGCTATTGACTCAGGATTAAGAATGGAGAGAATAATTAGGTACTCTCTGATACAGAAAGCAGATAGGATTGCAATGGCAGAACAGCACAGAGGGACACTCCTGTGGTCCAGGCTGCAGCAACATAACACGTGGGTGTTCAACACCAGTTCAAATCAGGTCAGAAAATCCAATTCATCAAAATAACCTTTTAAAAATAGATTGCCACAGTTGGTTTCTTCTGGAATCTAACTCTAGGCTGCTGCCTGAGCCACTGTTTGCAAGGTATCCTCACACCAAGAGGAAAAGTAATGTCTAGGGAGGTTTAAATGCAGTTCCTGGAACACTTTTCAGGGAAAATACATACAGAGATTGGAAGAGAAAAGAGAGGGCCAGGAGAGGAGATCTCTCCAGAAGTCATTAGCTGCAGCTGCTAACATAGCTGCATGTCAGATTTACCAAAACAAAACAAAACAAAAAAAAAAACCAAAACAAAACAAAAAAAACCCAACAAAAACAAAAAACCCACCAAAAAACGTGCCTCACCAGTGCACTTTAGTCCTGCTTGCACCCTTAGTCTGCCATCTACGTTATGCTATTAGTTTCAAAATTTTCAGTTTAAATTGTATAAAGTTTCTGCCTTGACCATTTGACATTCAACTACTTTGTGTGCAGAGGTCACTGCACATTCCAGGAGCAGGACAAGAGGAAAAGGAGTGACAGACTACCCCCATAGCACTCTCTTATTCAGTAGAACTAATTGGAGGCCCATTTGGATTAGAGACATCTACAAAACAGAGCCAGGGCATGGGCCCTCTTGTCATGAGGGCCACAAAATTGAACACAGGATTCGAGGTGCCTCACCAGTGTCAAGTACAGGGGATTAATCACTTCCCTGGTCCTGCTGGCCATGCTATTTCTGACTAGTCATCAAGCCAGGATGCCACCAACCTCTTTGGCCACCTGGGCACTCTGCCAGCTCTTGGCAGCCCTCACAGTGCTGTGCTTTGGTAGCTAGAAAGGTGTTGATAACACACCAGTGTTTTGGCTACTGCTGAGCAGAGCTCACAGCACCACTGTCTCTCATGTGCTGACATGGCCAGGACAGCTGACCCAAACAAACCAAAGGGATATTCCATACTGTAAGGTGTCTGCTTAGCAATAAAAGCTAAGAGGAAGGAGGAGGAAAGGGGGTAATGTTTTATTTAGGACTCTTGTCTTCTCGAGTAACCATTATGCACACTGAAGCCCTGCTTCCCAGGAATTGGTGGTACGTTGTCTGCTCATGGAAGTAGACATTAAAATATTTGGTTTTTCTTTGCTTCCACGTGCAACCTTTGTTTTTTATCAAGCTGTCTTTATCTTGATCCATTAGGGATTTTTTTCCACCTTATTTTCTTCCCCCTGGCCTGAAGAGGAGAGTTACAGAGTGGCTTGATGGGCACCAGCCAAGGTCAACCCACCAAAGGCATTTACAGGGGGAAGAGAGCTCCCTGTAATCTCTACAGGCCTCAGACTGATGACCACTGCCTGTGCTATACCTCCCACAGCTTCTGCCTCTAAAGATAACTTCCAAAGAGAAAACTTTCTTTTGTCTATAGATTCCCAAAGGAAGATGCAACGTGACTTTCTATTTGCCAGTGTGAAAATTACTCTTTGGAGTAGCACCTAATTAGAAGTCTCTGCAGTTGTCTCGTTCACATGTTACATGGAGAACTTTACTGGGCAAACAAAGGTGGGATGTGTAATCAGTCAGTGCTCTTCAGAAAGCCACAGGTATTTATTCTACCCCAGACAACACCACATTAAGCAAACATTTGGAATAGCAACACACAGGTTCTACATTTTCTAGTTATAGTCCAAGAGGAAAATGTAGAAGGAAAAATGAGACCAAAGAAACCCAGTCATATACTATGGTTATAGCTCTATTAAACTCAGCTGTCCAGAACCAGTCAGGAGGTACCATCCCACGCCCCAAGTAACTAAGATGCTCATGGGAGACCACAACATAAATTTCATGGTAGGGCAGCTGACTCTACAGCAAAAAGGAACCTGGTACTTGTAAACAACAACAAAGCAGGATCAGAGCTGTAAATGGCTCCTGACAGCACTCTCTTCATGGAGAGATCTCTGTGAAATATGGAATACATTAGCAAACCTGGGCTGGAAAGCAAAGCATTCTTAGGTAGGTGGAACTTCGTAATAGCATGTCATTAAATCTCTCTTACATTTAGTGTTTGATAGATGTAACTTTCACAGCAGCACACTCATTACCAAAAAGGCACAGGGACCTTACCAAACAGTGAGCAGAACGGACCCAGAGCCCAAGTACCTTCTTTTGTCAGTGTTTGGGTACCACACTGATGAGCAAAATCGTGTGAATGTCTTAACACATTGAACTGGAAATATCCTTACTCTGCTACCAGTCTTTTTTGGCCCTATCCCCACACAAGTCTGTCAGCTGAACGTGGGCCAAAATTTCTTCCTGTGTCAATTACTGTAGCTCTTCTGCTGTCACTGGCATTGGGCCACTTTTATACCAGCTGTGGCTCTGTCCTACATATCTTTAAAAATAGGGTCAAGTATAATAAAAATCTTAAGACCACTTGACTTCTTTGTGTGGACATAGGCAAGGTGTGTTAATCTCATTTCCAGGACTAAGGCCAAGAAGGACAATCTGTTTGAAGTAGGACACCTGCATCCATATATAGGCACCCATACCAAGTGGTCTAAGAGGAGACAAGAGTTTGGGCATCCCTGATTTCACTTGTCACTTCAGCATGAACTTTTGAAAATCCTGTAGTAAAAAGGGATTGGTGTCTTTTTCCTGGCTCATGCCCTTCCAACAGAAGGTGAAGCCATTAAGTGCTGTCAGGGTTTGCTCTACCACCAGGAGATGGGTTTCTCAAGAACATGGGCACCAAGTCCATACAACCTCAAGAAAACCACTTACTACACCTTTGTGCCTGATCTTCCCCTTTTTGTAGATGAGACTTCCCTATTTTACACAAAGGCTGCAAGACTTAAGAAAGTGTTCTGAGATGCTGTACTAATTCTGTGTATTATTTCTAATTACTGTTATCTCCATTACCACTGCACACCAAGAGGAGCTGAGGACGGCTGAGCCAAGCAAAGAAATTATTGTTCACTCTGCTGAATGTCAAGCACTTCTTGATTTTGGAAATGGATGCTGTAGAAACTTTCCCTTTGTCTACTTTGTCTACCAGTCATTGGGTTTGAACAATTGCAAATGAGGATCCTAAGGCCCCCAGCTGAAACATCATGATGGAGCTGAAGCTGGAACAAACACTGAAATCAATCTCAGTCACAGCAACCAGGTCTAAGCTGCCAGTAACACCTTACTGCACAGCTCAATGATGAAGACTACCAGCTTAAAAAAAAAAAAAACAACAAAATCTTTTCCTACTATAAGGATTTATATGCTAGGAAGTCATTTTTACAAACTCCCATTACCACATGGATCAGTTTCAACTGATTTAAACTCATCCAACCAACAGGGTTTCCCCCCCAGTTTTAGCATCAGAGGTGTTTTAAACCAAGACACTTAAAAACTTTTTCCTGGCTCAAATAGTTCAAGACCATCTCATTAGGGATTTGATAAATAACCTGAAGCAGCAGGCAGATTACAGACTAGCAGGAATCTGTAGGAAATAGATGACCTTTTTAACACTCCAGCTAACTTTTGAGCAAGACTGAGTTGAATAGGGGCAAGCTGTTAACAGGAGATTCACACACCTTAGTTCTATGTCCTCGAAGCTCACAAGATCATTACTATTTACCCGGTAGGCCTGACTTTCTCCTTCGGACTAAATTTATCTGAGTGCTTCAGACTGACTCAATTAGCATCACTCCTGAACTCTCTGCCTCGGCACAGAAAAGCAGAGCAGGAAAGTTAAATTGCTGCAAACAGAGTGGCAGTCAGATCCAAGGAGGTCGGCTCTCCTTGACATATTTCTGTGAAATAGAGGCATTAAACATGAAACTGAACATGCAAGGATTTTGGCTCTGTGTCTTCACTTCATATGGAAATGCCTTCTCTTCACAGCATCAAAGAAAGGCAGGCATCTGGTGCACCACTATTAAAAGACTGTAGTGTGATAATAAGTCTTCTTTTCTCTAGAAGAGAAAACCTTGCTATTTTTCCTGTCCTTTGTCATAGTTCTTATGGCTGCCTTACCCAGTCTGAGCATGGAACATGGGCTTTGCCTGTTCCTTCCTTTCACTATGTACCCAGACAATCTGTACATTTTTTTTTCTCTAGTGTGTGAGAAATCCTACCTTTGGCTTTCTATCCCAAAAGCTACAACTCAAATCAAACCTCTTATTGTCTCGTTCCTGTGATTTCCTCTGGCTTCTGACCTTCCCCACACTGACATCATCTGCTTCCCTTCCACAGAGGATGCAGGCTGTGATCCCTTTCTCAGCCAAGTGCCCTCCAGCTCTGAAGTACTCTCTTAGGTAACTTTATGGCATTCCTCCATGCTTTCCCTACAGTTTTCTCATTTCTTCCCTATCTTTCTGCTTGTACCTTATTCTCAGACATTTCTTCTGCTCTGCACCTCAGCACTCTACTCTCAGAGCGCTTGACTCTGTAACTTCTCAGGCGTGTCCTTCAGACATGTTTAAAAACAAAAGTAAAACATTAATCTTTGGTTAAATGAATTCACAGTCCACTTGACAGCTTTTATCATAAGCACTCACTGGCAAGGGTCATCTTTTTGTTCAGTGTTCCCACAGCATCTGCTTTAGAAGGAACTTATCAGTGACTGAGGCAGCAATACAAATAATAAACCCTGGTAGAGAACCATCATAGCATTATGACAATATTATAGGTCCTATAGAAGGACACCCCAACTATAAGTTTTATTGCATTCACCAACAATTTTTTGAATATTCTCAAGCACCTACAGCTTCGAAAGCTGTGCAGACTGACAGGTACAGCACTTGAATGGCCTGCTGAAAACCAAAGGCAACTTGCTGAAAGTTTTCATCTGGAGTCTCACTACACTTGTCCCGTGGGAAAAGACAGTAGTAAACAGTGGAAAAGAAACACAGTCCAGATATTTCCACTGAAAGTAAATCTGCTTCTGCAGAGAACTGCATATTTCTTCCTAGCTATTATTTTTAACCTCTTGCAGATTTATTTTTACTACAATTTAAATGTATCTGTTATATGCCATAACATTATTATTATGGGAGGCACTAAAATAGCAAAGTATTCTAGGCACTTGATACCATTTTACAGAACAAGGAATTACAGCCAGCAATGACTTGATGCTGCACACTGCAGCAGCCACCAATGCTTGTAACCCCCCCCTTTCAGACTCACTTCTTGTAGCGCCTCTGTGGAGTTACTCCCTAAGTCATGGTGTGCCTTCTCTTCCTGTTTAACAGGTTGGGGGAGGGAGGGGAGCAGCGAGAGGAGAAAATGAACTAGAATTAATCTCATTTATTAGGATGAACTTCTGATTTCTGCTGCCAGGCTGTGGACACAGCTTTGAGCTCTCAGCCCACAGCTTGAAGCCGCTGAAGCCATCAGCTAAGCCTATACATCTCATACCAAAGACTACCTGACATACCTTAGAAGCATAGAACAGTTTGGATTGAAAGGACCCTTTAAAGATCATCTATTCCAACACCCCTGCCACAAGTAGGGGCATCTTCCACTGCCTCAAGTTACTTGGAGTCCCATCCAGGCTTCCAGGGATGGAGCATCCACAACTTCTCTGGGCAAATGGTTCAAGGGTTTTATCATCCTCATCATAAAAAATTCTTCCTTACCTCTAGTCTGAACCTACTCCCTTTTACTTTAAAAATGATGCCTCCTGTCTTATTGCAACTGATCCTTTTCTGAGCCTTCTCCAGGCTGAAGGATGACAGCTCTCTCAGACTTGCCTCATAGGACAGGTGTCCAACTCCTCTGATCATTTTTACGGACCTAATCTCAAGGCTTTAATTCCATTTTTCACTAAACTGTTTTAAATAAGGAAAAGTTTGTTTGCACAAGGGTCTCAAGCTTTGGCTTCATAAGACCAAGAAAATACATTTAAATAAATAAATTCCATCTTTGATAATCAGCTTAGCTTTTCAGTGCTCCAATGCTGAGGAACACCGCTTCTTATCAAGTCAAGCTTTGGTAGATCATAACTTTCCACTTGTGACAAATACAGCTGGCAAAGCTCTTTGTGTTCAGCTTGGATGCTGTTTGGCACAATGGTCTGACACTGACTTACAAGACCAGTGAAAAATATGCACTGCTAATTTAACTAAGTGCCATGCCAGTGCCTCTGGGGGCCATGCATTCACCTACCTTCCCATACAGTAACAGGATTTGTTCCCAGCTAATAAAATGGACTTCACATCAACCAAGGAAAGACTTTAGTTAGGATGTCCTCCTTCTTCATTACTGAATGATATATTCATGGCAAAGCACTAAAGTTGAAAACATCTTTAAAATACAATTTTTCCATAGTGTGGGGAATACAAGCCGCTAATCCCTGCAGATCTCCTTTTTCTCCCCCATTGCCCCCGTGGTTTATCATGTCCAATTAGCCATCTGCCATGCCCGCACTGCCATACAAAGGAAGCCCCCTCTCCTCCTCCGCAGCCCATCAGCGGGGTATTGTCCCTGCTGACAAACAAGAATCAGACACTATTGTTTCCAGCTGACGATGCTGCTCCCGAAGTAGGCCGCCAGTTGCCACTAAAACAGCAGGAGCACCAGGGTACGCTCCAGGAGCCAGGAACCAAGCCAGCAGCACCGATATTACCGGGGAACCTATCCAAAGCGCTTTTGGAGATATATCTATATAGACAAAGATATAGATATTTTCTGATTTCAGGTAACAAACCAACCCAGGCCAACTACGGCCTCTCTATTGCAGGTGCACTGGAGCGTGCCTGACTTGCTGCCTTTACTGCTTTACCAAGCAGTCACCTGGCAAAGAAAGGGTCACAGTCCCCAGAAGAGAGCAACATCTTGGAGTCAAATCTTTCCTTGTTATGTTTTTATTATTATTATTATTTTAAAGATAAGGCATATCTTCTACCACTTCAGCACAGCTAATTCCACACACCAAAACTAGCCTCCCCCCACCCAAAAAAAGTATTTTAAAAACCTGAAAACTCCACTGTGTCTACACGGGTACTAATTATGTAACGAGTTTAATTTAATTTCTCTCACAAACAACATACATTCACCCATTTTCCCAAGGCCACTTCACTAAAATAAATGACCAGAGCAGCTGGTCTGCCAGTCACCAAGATGTTAAATTGAAGATCATTTCCTCTTATTATTCTCAGCAAAGCATGATGTGACCTTACATTAAAAACTACAGTGTGCCTAATTATGGTAGTTTTGTTCCATCAGTGAAACTGAAATGCTGGTTCATATAATTAAGGTTACTAAAAAAAGGAATTTCATTTTTAGTTTCAAAGGTAATTTGTTGCCTTGAAGTGGAAGTGCAACAAATTAGACCTATGCACCTGAAAGTTTTCATTTTGTGCAATTTGAAAGAAACAAAAAGTACTAGATTTTACTAAGAAAGCCACATGTTGATAAGAGACAAAGACCCTCAATAAACCACAATTTATTTTGAGCACTTGTCAAAGAAAATGAGCAAACAAAATAAATATTTATATTTAAAAGTAGAAACAGAATTATCTTCTAAGCCCTTGATTAAGTAACAGAAATTACTTAAACTTGAACAAATGTTTTAAATATTTAACACTGTAGCACTGAACAGACAGTTTCAATATACCACTTTGAATGTTCACTGACTAGTTCAAAATAAAATAAATGAAAAAAAACAGAAGCTAATGTGAATCCACAGTAATCACATAGGTTAATGACTTTCACAATGACTTATAAACAGAGGAAAGTCTTTGCCCTGGATTCAAATACAAGGATCATTACGAACCAAATATGAAATACGACATGAAAACTTGGATATTTTGCTGAAATGTTACTCCATCCCTAGCACAAAATGCTCTAAATCCCATTTCAACACACTGCAGGCCACATATCACACAGGTGACTGACTTAAACCTAGATTTACAATTGCCTTTGCAGTGCCTGGGCCAAGTTCTGTTTTCAGTTACATCTGTGAAAACTCCCAAGCAATTCCTCTGAAGTTCTCTGGATCTGTACAGCAGTAACACAATCCATCCTAGAAGCGAGTGGGAAAGAAATAATTCAAAATATTATGACTTCTTTTTTTACAGTCCTTTACACTTTAAGGCTCTCCATTCAGACAATCATATTTGACTTTTTTTTTCATATCCAGCTCTCTTTTACAAAATGTGTATTGGAATATTCCTTGTTATTCTTGCCAAATTCTCTAGGCAAAGTTCCCCAAGTGGCAGAGTCCCTTCAGTTAAACACAGGGTGCGTGAGCCATGCAAGGCTGTAAAACGGGAGTTGTTTATCCAAAGAAATATTAAAAGCAGGACACAAGTCCAAATCAAACAAAAGCACAAATACCTCTAAGTCATTTCATGACTTTAAGTTCCAGCCGTAAAAGGCACAGCACTATGGGTTTATAAGGTCTAATACTCCATAAGTATTTTCTTTGATGTAACTATGAAGTACTTAAAATACCACTGGGTACTGCATGGTACATGTCACCATGGAGCAATAAAGCTGCTATACATCCATAATCAGCCTTTCCAGAGACCATAAGGTCACAGCAGCTGAAACAACAGAATACTTCATTCCCAACCTCCAAGAGGCCCAGAGCAC
The DNA here is from genome assembly GCA_013400515.1 of Erpornis zantholeuca. Classification (NCBI taxonomy): domain Eukaryota; kingdom Metazoa; phylum Chordata; class Aves; order Passeriformes; family Timaliidae; genus Erpornis; species Erpornis zantholeuca. The sequence continues at coordinate 181,057 of VZTN01037897.1, forward strand.
CTGCGCAGCCAGAGGACTCCCTAAAAGGCTCTTAACATTGGGGGTGTGACTGGAAATTACGGCAAAGAAAACCCACCAAACCATCAAAGCCGCTCCCATTTTTAAAACCTCATGTTTCCCCAGCAGGTTATTATTATGGGACTTGATAAAATACAGTATGGGAGGCAGGTGGTTGGAAAGAGTGATAGCTGTTTTTGCCTGGCCAGGTTGAATACTCACTTGTATCCATGCCACTCATCACTCCAAGAGTCATATGGCCATCTAAGTGCACAGGTAAAATGGTCTACACAAGCACTAGGAAGGCTCCCCTTTTGTGATGAATTCAGGATGAATTCTTTCAGAGTTTCAACCCAAAAACATAGTGTAGGCTCCTCATCATAACTTCTGTAGGTACCATATCAAACCTTATTACAGTGCCCTTTACTAATGTTTGTGTTTTCAGCTTATGTTCCCTATTGCACCTTGACCTGGAAATCAAGGATTGTGAACCTCAGTACAGTTGAGCTCTGAACAGAAGCTGGGTGGGAAAGTCCCCTTCCTCTGGAAGTGATTAAGTGCAACATTATTTGAATTAATATCAAATATCTTCCTACTGGTGTATAACACAATGCAATCTCATCCAGAATATACACATTGTAAATAACTTTCAGTTACCATCCCCATTGCCCTACACATCCTTCTGAGTGAGAAGGAAGGAAGTCATATGGCAAAGAGATGCTCTTCTGAACATAAATCCCTCATTTAAATTGCTCCCTTCAAGCATCAGACAAAAAGAGGTCCTTCTTATTTGTCACAAGACCCCACAATCCAGTAGTTTCTGCCCCATGTCTCAGCAGCATGGCAAGAGGCGGAAGAGGACAGTCATTCCCACCAAGACCTCTTGATTCACCTATATGTCCTTTCCCATGTCTACATGAAAATTCCTGAACTAGCAGATCTGCCTCAGAGAGTCCTGAGGTGAAGGAGAGGGGACAACCACAGGGCAGAGCCACACAGCCTTCCCCTTGCACTCTGGAGGCCCAGGGGGAACTGTGCTCCTCCCCCATGTCAATCACATGAAAAAATAAAAACCACCTGCATTAGACAATAAAGAAAGAAAACAACAAAACTCATATTCCTGACAGGGTCAGAGGTCAGAGCCTCCAGAGAGTGGTACAGATTTTGATTGAAAGCATCACCTCAAAGAACACAAGAGCTTTACAAATGGTAGGACAGACCTGACAGTCTTTTCTGCAACAGAGCCTCCTTTACCAGCACACATTAGCAGACCAGGCCTTATGAATTGTAAAGTCTCAAGGTAAGAAGTCAGACATCACACGCACACCTCACCCCTAGTGACAACTGAATTGAATCCATTTACCTGCTCTACGAGGAGACACTTGAGTACATCAACCTCGAGGAGCACTTCTGTGCTGACATCATTTCAAGCACATCTTTTGATCAAACAGCCTGGCCAATGCCAATCATTTTAAAGGTATTTAATAGCAGAACTGCCAGTCACTCATGCACAAATGAACAACGCTAGAAGTATAGCAGGCTGAAAAGCAGAGAACAAACAGAATAATTCATCACATCCAAAGGAGATGGAACAACGTCAATTTCCAACTCAATCACAGGAAGTATCAATGACAAAGTCGGCATCTTTATATCAGACATAATCAATGTTATACTTAAGTGCCAGAAAAATAAATTAGAAAACAAAACAGTACCTGCTAGCATATAAGAAATATTGATGACTACTTTTACTAGTAATCAATAGTTTGCTAAATTGTTCTGTCACTGACCTCTATAAATATTTAAATTTTTGGTAAAGAATTTTCTTATGTGTTTCACCCCTGTATCCAAAACACATTGCAGCTTAAGCAGGAAGCTAAAGCTTTATCTCTGTGTCTATATTGAAATGATATCTCTTATTTGTACACTTTGCAAAGTGACTTACTTTATGTTTGAAACTGTAATTATTTGGATTCCATTCCATGCAATAAAAAAGTTTCACTACACATTTAATACAGACTATTAAGAGTTTCAGAGAAGGTGGTCCTATTTTACCTGTCAAAAACCTTAAGAAACCTGCTAAGGCGTCCCTCGGCATAGATTTGGGTTTTTACTCAAACAGAAGTGATAGACATCATGCAGAAATTGCTGCTACAATTCACCAGATGGTGTTATCCTAGAAATCAGAGCTGGAGACAGTAATAGCAGTTTCTGCCCTTCATGTCCCTCTGCCTGTTATTTTTTATCCCAATTATATGGGATTGATTCTCTAAAAGAGAATTCCTGAATTTCTTACTGCATGTATCTGATGGTGAAAATTAGAATAGTCCCTTTCCTCCCTGACTCCAGAGAGGTTTTAACTGACTGCCAGCATCAACTACACAGTTGTTAAATCCACCCTTTTCTTAAAAGTCATTCCTAGTTGTCATCAGTGTAAGCACCTGAACAGACCTTCCTTTATTACATCATGTTAATTTATTCAGTTTGCCTTTTCAGGCACAGCTCAGAAACCTGATGTCTCAGGTGTCCCCGCTGATACGGGATGGGTACCTCGAGTGTTAGGGTGCTGCTCAGGGAGCTGCTCTGAGAGCAGCGCCACTCCCGGCATCAGCCTCCTCTGCCGGTACCAGGGAGCAGCCTATCGATCCTCGCGGCTCAGTGCAAAGCCCAGCTGGTTGCTAAAAACCTCAGAGAGAGGTTTAGTTGTTTCAACTCCTTTTTTTTAACAGAAAATGATGAGTTCATGCTTTCCCATGTGGAAACAGTGAATTTGGGAAGAGTTTAGGCTGCTTAGTATACATTTGTGTTATTAGAGCAGCTAATCTTTAAACCATATAGATTCATTTTTTATTTGATGTGAGCATGTAAGATAACAGTTATGCTTTACAAATCCAGAACACCAGTCAGGACAAGGTATAAAAGAAAAAAATCCTGTATTGAGGGAAAAAGAATGCTAAGTCAATGCAAGTCTCTGCAGCTATTGCAAATCAGACCCCATCTCACAGTCCTGACTCAGACAGGACTGCTATTGTCCACCGGAGAGGTGTGGGACTCAGTCATGTCCTGGCTAGGATTGTCCTCCCAAGCCCCACATCAGCCATTCACTCCACCATCCATTAAAACCAACTTTGCACAGGCACAACAGCAGTGCACAAACCCCACAAGTGAAGGGGCCCCAAACAACACAGAGGACCAACAGTGTCATTTCACACAAGCTCATGCTTTCCCTGTTTCTCACGGATGTTGCCAGGCCACTCTAACAGCAGACAGACAAAATTAATCACTAATAGTCTGGGGGTCTTTTTCCACATCATCTTTTTGGACACAAGATGCAACGTAATGGTGCAGAAACAAGAATTTTGCCATCTTCTTTGATGAAGCTTAAGGTGATTAACCATCAGGGATGCCCCATGCATACATGCTTCAGTGCAAGGATAGGACCTAGGCACCTCTCCCAAGCCCAGGTTCCTGTGATTTTGTTTCCTCAAGAAGCAGAAGTGTTAGGACACTTCTCTCAAATCTCCAGGCTAAATGTATAATGCAGGATACAAATGTATTCATGGATCTACAGGTGAAATTTCAGGTGAAGGAGGCAGCTTGAGAGAAATATCTAGCCATGTGGCTCCCTGTGCTTTTCCCTCATTTAGGAATTTTTTTTTTTTTAAGCTAGACAGATTTAGCACTCTCCAAATTCAATTCTGATAACGTGCTTATATTGAGAAGGCAGTGTCACCGAGAAATGATTCAGCTTTGGGTGATAGGAGGGGAGAGAGCAAAAAGGTAGGGTGGAACCTTAATTAACATGTTCCTCTTAAAAGGAAAATTGGTGGGTTATTTTTCTTTTCTTTTTTCTAACAAATCTGTCATTGTTGAGATGTAGGAAATTATCTTATAACCAGGTAGGCTATCAACAGGCAAATATCCTATGGCTTAATGACTTGTGGATCATAAGATACACACAGCCAGACCTTATTATACTTATCCTCTAGATCAAAGGGTTTTCACATAAATGGGGTGCAGTCTACCATAGCAGGGAGCTGCTGCAGGCCTTCAGGATTTTACTTCTTTAAAGTTTTGGTGATTACATAATCACTTTTTTGTAACTGGAGCTCAAAGCATTGTGTGTAGCTAATGAGCAGGTTGAAGAAGGAAAACAGCTGAAAAGCAGTCTTGACAAACAGCTGTGGCTGTAAGTGACGGTCCTAGCCCAGAAGGGTCAATCCCCTTATGAAACAAGTACTTAATCCTTTACAATTTTTAATTAAAAATCTACCAAGAAGATCATAAAACTTTCTTAAGATTTTGACCGGGAAGGGAGGGAGGGAGAAGGGGGAGGTGTGTCATGCAGACCACAAGTTGCTTCAGCTGAGATGCTCATCCTGCGCAAAACCCTGTTTCAGACCTGGGGGCTCCCACACAAACACCACCTCACAAACGGGTGATGATGCAGTGGGGACCCCAGCACATACCAATTGCCCACAAAATTTAATTAACCACTGCTTCATTAGCCAAGGCCCCCTACGCTCTGCTGTAATCCAACTACACTTAGGCTGCACTTCAGCATCCTCTGAATCGGAAGAGTGAAACACAGGGCTCTCACCCAGCCCTGAGCTACTTAGCGAGCCCGTCTCTGCGAGGTCAGCATCCCCGGCCAGCAGCGGGGCTGTGGGCGAGCGCTGCCCAGGGCGCCTCTGCACTCACTCACTGCCCACCCGAGGGCGGCAGGGGTAGCGCCCGGCGCTTCGCCCGGCTGGAGCGGGGCAGGCGGCCAGCTCCGCTTCCAAATACC